>JAMXBD010003279.1:0-128996 GCA_024138025.1 Combretum micranthum
CTAATTATAATATCATATTCTTATTTATAATGATTATATATATTATTTTTTTTTCTTTTTTTTTTTTTCCCAACATCTCTATGTGTATTTAGAGTGTGTATGTAGAGTGGGTTATGTGGGTTGGCTCTCATAAACCACAAAAAATGCTGGTTGGCTAAAAATTTTAGCCCGTTTAATGTGCAGGCCAATGGCGCCCACATAATGTCGTTTGAAGTGGGCCAACTCATTGCAGGTCGGGTTGGCCCCTGTGAATCCCACTGATAAAATATATATATAAAAAAGAAAAATATATAAATCTTATGAAAAAAGCCTAATGCATTACACTCTTTATTTCCTCTTCACTTCACTTTTCTATTATTTAGTTGTTGAATGTTGATTATGTAATTTTTATGGGAGTGATGTTCTAAAATTTTAACTTTTATGTTTATTACATCCTTTGTCTTTTTATTAATGTTTTTATTTTATATTTATTAGATATTTACGTGCTTCTATTTAAAATAAGCATGCAATATCAATTGATAATTTTCATGATGTATTTTTATTACCATGCCAAAGAAAAAAAAATGAAGTTTAATTTTTATTGGTTAAAATAAATCATTTTATGTTGAAATAAAAAATTTTAAATAGAACTCTATAATTATTCCATACACGACTATCATTTAGGATTAGTATGTAGATAATTGGTGAGATAAAAAGAAATATATTATATATTAAAATTATTAAAAATTTAAATGAAATTTCAAATTCATATATTTTTTAATAAAAAATATATATAACGGATTTGCAGACTAACCCACAGAACCCATCAACCCGTGCATAGTGGGTTGGGCTACTATAAGGATTAAAACAAGTTAACCTGCCTAACTACGGGTTGATGCGAGGATGGGACACGTTAGTCCGCATGATCCATTTGCACAATTTTATGTGTATTTTTACTCGTTGCGTGGCTGTCAGATTATTGACCCAACGTGAGAATGTGCGCACCTCATCACATCATGGCATTGATGATTAAAGTCAAAAAGAGTAGCTCACGGGTTGTATCTTTTCTTAAAACAGACAGCTGTATATATAGTATATTGTTAATCTATTCGCTGGCCTTTTTTTTTTTCCCCTTCATTTCTATTCACTTCCTTAAGATTCTGTTTGTTTGATGTTTTTCTGATTACTTTGTTATTATATTTTTGTTATTTTATAAAGATATTTGTTAAGAATTAGGTAATAAATAAAAAATAAATATTTTTATTTATTAATAAATTAAATAATAAGATTATAATAAAAATCTGAAATTGACATAAACCCTAAATTCTTTATGGTTTTTTTCTTTTTTTTTCTCCACCCACTTTTTCTTAGATACTTTTAATTTGATTCATTAATATATACGTTCCGAGATTAAGTGGTGTCGCCAAACACTGGAATCCATGCAAAATCGTACAATTGGACGGTTGAACTCACCTTAAAAAAAATATCAACACCGAAAATATCTGTGGGATTGTAATCATGATGCATTTCCCATATAAAATGCTCGGTAACAAAGTGCATCCGACGTAATCTCAATACTCAACATAAAGAAAACTTTAATTTATTAAGAAACGAGTTCATTGTGTGGTAGGAGTGGATGTAATACGGTTCGATCCAATTTGTCATCTAAACTGAATGTAACTGAAAATTATGATTAAGTTATTTTTATAAATCGAATCTATTCATACGCTTCGATTCATTAATTTTTTAAACCTAAAAAGAATAATCCGGTATATAGTTTGAATCATATACCAAAATTTTTAATTTTTGTTTTCTTCATTTCAATATAAATAAAATAAAAAAACTATGAGATATGGTTCTTGACTTCAAAAGACGATTGATCCAATCAACTATGAAACTACACATACAGAATAATGTAAATGTTTATAGATCTCATGATCTTGCATAAATAAATCCAAATAAAAAAAACCGGGATGAATCTACACACATCTAATTAAACTATAAATTAACAAGAAAATATTCATAGACCTAAAAATAATGTATGTTGGCATTTAGTTTGAAATGGCACATCATAAAATAAATAAATAAATAGTATACCTAGATGAATTTTCTAATTGTTATTGAAGAATATTTTGACGAAGCTTAGCAATGATTTCTCTAACCATTTCATAAAAAATGCTACTAGTCATTAATGTAATAAATAAAGGAAAAAAAAAAGAAAAGAAAACTAAAGTAGAAAAAATACACTCAAAATGGGACAAAGGCCAAAAATAAACGAAAAAAAGAATTTTTTTATTATATAATCAAACGGCTCGGTTTAGTGCAAACTGGACGATTCCGTTCGCAACCGCGAACCAAATATCAGTTCCAAACCGAACTAGTTGAAAAAAACAAAAATTTCAATTAGGTTTGGTTCGATACTGTTCATGATTTGATGGTTTTTTTTTTTTTTTTTTTTTTTTTTTTTTTTTTTGCCCAGCCCTAGTTTTTGGGACATTTATCAATGGATAAACTAATAATTCTTTTCACTTTCATTAGGAAAACAAGCTAATTTCTTTTTTTTTTTTTTGCCAAAGGAAAAATACCCTAATTAAGATTTAACAACCTTGTTTAAAAATGAAATAATTAAATAAACCTACCATAAGTTTTTTCTTTTTGCCAAAAAAAAAAAAAACTACCGTAAGTTCGTTATCAACAAAATAGATAAAAATTTGTATAAAAAACTACAAATAGAATAAAAATAGCAACATAATAAAATTAAAGATTTTTGGGTAAATTATATCAAATGTATCAGGGATAGATTCATTTAAAGTATTAACGTTTTGAACAGTTAAAAAGAGATATCAAAGTTTGGAGCATAAACATTTCAAGTAGTTATAAAAGAAAATGAATTAAGATTTCACAAAATGATTCAAACAAGATATCAATAATTTGATGAGAAATTAAAGATAGTTATTGATTAGAAATTATTTTAAATATCGATATCTAAAATAACTTTATAAAATATTACTTTTTTATTTAATTCACTTTGCGAAACATTTATTCTTCTTTTAATAACATAAAATATTGATATCTGATTTACTTCCAATCCTTTTGGTGTAATTTATCCAAAACTAATTATAATTAGATGACCAACCGTCCCAACACTTATCTAGAGGCCATAGCGGTACCTACCCTTTAATGTTCAACCATTTGCTAGTCTACATAAAGGACGTCCCACATTCACCCCGTACTATTGCCAATATATTCTTGTCTTCTTCCAAATTTTATTTCATAGATCCGTAAACTTTCAAGAACATGCAACAGAGGGTTTTAATCAAATTTCTGGTTGTGTTGTTAGGTTTCTCATGTGTCCTCCCATCCTTGGCTGTTTCTTCAACAAGTAAGAACTAATTCCAATTATTTTAACAAAGGACCGTGCCTAAGTTTTTTATTTGATAATTTTATTTTACATTGAATTCATTTTGTTATATTACATATATATGTGCTTCTTCTGTAGGAGACCTCGGGAATGGAAACCACTGGCCCTAGATGTTTTCTCTGGTTATTTCCTTAGATCTCGTTTTTTTATTTATACAGCCAAGTTAATCATCAAGATCCAGTTAAACAGTAATCTTGATCTTGTAATTTAAATTTAGATTTATGTTAAATTCAGATTACATAATAAAATACATTCTTTTCTTTCTCTTCGTTTAATTTTTAATTCTTTCTTTTTTAATATACTGGGAGAAGTTCCCCAACTATTATTAGTTATTATTTGACGATTATTTCTTTCTATATATACTTTGATCTCGGTAGGAATATACCATGAACTAAAAAAGTGTACTTTAACATCCCTTGCATCTAGATGATCAACACTAAAGACATTTTCTTTCAATTTAAAAAAAAAAAAAACATCTTGAGATCAAATTATCAAGGTCTTATAATACCCTTAAAAAATTATTTGATAGGGATAATTATACACTTTGATCAAAACTTAGGATTATTTGCATTCATTGATAATCATTTTTCATTTTATAAAGCATTAATGTATACTCAATTAGTTTACTAGTGTAGAATTATATGTATTTTAATTTCTGAAGTTTTGATTTAGTTGTGCTAACTGTTGTGCATAACATGAATATACAGGATGCCAGGAATGGTGAGAAAGTAGGAGCAACCATTATGGAGGGAAGGATGGATGTAGAAACCAATGACTATCCAGAACCCGGACATGACCCACGTCATGATCCTCCTCCTCCACATACTTAAAAACAAAAAAAATTCACTAGTACTTATGTAAAATGTAATCATATGATGTAAGAATATATGAAATGATTGTATGTCATCAAGGAAAATAAACGATTTTTACCCTTGTTCTCCATTTTATTAATTATAATAACCAGGGTTGTAGCTGATTACTAAAACTGCCCATTACACAATTTTTCTTACTAGAAAAATAAAGGCAAACAGAGTACATGCAAAGATAACATTATTTAAATATCAATCGTGGCAGAATCACCAAAACTACAAATCATATCACGACCAGAGAAGATGAAAACAATAGATTTAAATGGAAATCCTTGCAAAGAGGACAAACAATATACATTATATAAGTAAAAGAGTCATGAAGACTGTTTACCAAATGCAAGCTCTCACATAAGAAGTTAAACGTAAGTTATGCTAGCTCTTTCAAGTAGGTAATACCTGTCTTAAATGTGGTTCTATGAAAAAAGAACAAGATAGATAATTTAGATTACATTTATTCCCCACTAACAGCTTTTATTTGGGTCTATGATGAATTGGATTTTACATAAAAACTACGTAAACTATCTATCACAAATACATAATATTAGAATCTCTAGTGTATTTCATAAGCCGAATAGAAGCTATTTATAAAATTAGATGCATACGGACTTTTCCTCTGAATGGAGACCCAAGAATCTTGATAAATTAGGGGACAAAGGAAGCATTTGCGTTTATTCACTTTGAAAAGATATTCTTCAACAGCCATACAAATGATCTCTGTTATTTTTCAGTTCGTCATAAAAGAACAAGATACATAAGTCAAAATAATATCTCTGCTTAGAGAAGTAAGCCTTCATTACGAAGGCCAACATATCATTCTGACTGACATATCCTAAATGTATATGCCATTATTTAGCCTAATCAGACTCGAATATGGACTATGTTGCTAAGATAGCATCTAAAAATAATTGTATATCCTTTAATAACATGTACACTTAGGGATGCAACTGGGCAAGTCATTATAGGGTACCCAACCCACCCAACGCACTAAAAACCCTACAGGGTTATGAGACATATTTGAAAAAAAATTTTGCAACCTTGTAGGGTCATGGGTCGGATTCAGGTAATAGTTATGACCTTATAGGGTCAACCCGACCCAATAAGATTACTAAAAATAAAATATAATTTTACAACATCAAAACTTGAAAATATCCATTTTTTTATTATTTTTATAGCTATATGATTGTATAATATACTTTTTTGTCCAATTAAGAATGTCATGCTTTTTTATGATTAATAAGAGGCAATACTCTTATTTATGTATCAATGTTAGTCCTTAAGTAAAGTAAATTATACTATATTATGTTACAAATAATTGATTGTCGTACATCAAAAATCAATTATTTAGCTCACTAACTTTTTTTTATGTGTAGTTTTAACATCAAATGAAAAGAAATTGAAACAAATAAGTAAAATGGAGAATATATAATGAAAACAAATAGACAAATGATGAATAAAAAGAATGAAAAAGGAAAAAATTGTAAAGAGAAAATTGGGTCAACAAGACGGGCGGGTGGGGACCATGACCCTATAGGGGCGGGTTTAGGTATTACACAAAAACCCTATAGGGTTGCGGGTCGAGTTTGGGCAATCCTATAGGAAATCGGATCGGGTTTGGGTTTTATATTACCCATTCCAATCTTGCCCCGATTGCATTCCTATGTACACTGCAAAGTATAGTGTGATACTTTTATTTGGTTAACGTTAGTGATTTGAGCACAACCCTTATATTCTTGTCCAAAATAATAAGAGATATGAGATGAATCTCCAATTATTCTTAATTTAGTTAATTAGGCAAAAGATCATGTTATACATGATTATTTAGAATATATATAATGATGAAAATGATAAAACTGATTGAAAGTCATAACAATCAACATGTTACAACGTATGTTTATAAGCTGCCAAAGGCATAGTATAAATGTTACTATTTCATTAATGATAAATATAATATATTAGAGTATGCTTGTGACTATTGGACGGTATTCCATTAGATTAGGGGGAAAAAAGGAGAGATAAAGCGTTAAAAGTTACAAAAATGGAAAAAAAGTATAAAATGTTCTCTCATATTCTCCAGTTTTAACGTATTATCTTTTGTCTATTTTTTTTTGTCTATGTTTTTTACATTCTTTTTCCTCCTGTTTGCGAATGAGAAGTAATTTTTTTTTCCTGCCTTTGTCTATTCCTCTTAGTCGTATTTGCTGGCCTCACTCCACTCTCCCCCCACCCAAATCTGCCTTCTTTTTCTATGCTTAAGCAAGTAACTTTGAGGAGGTCTAGTTGAGGTAAATTATATAAGAAAGACTATTATTTGTATATGGGTAAGTTCATTAAAGATATCAACATTTTGAATAGCTAAAAATATTACTATTTCATAAAAAGAATTAAATAAGATATCAACATCCATAAAATTTATTTAAAATATCAATATACGTGATAAGCCCAACTTTGGCTCAAGTCCATGCAAACAGAGTCTACAACACCTTAACAATCCAAAATAACCCTAAGAATGTTCTCTCTCTCTCTCTCTCTCTCTCTCTCTCTATCTTGACATAACTCTCTCTCATTCAAGTAAGGCTCTTTCCCCTCTATTATAATATCTCTACTATAGAACTTTGGTTTGTGTAATCAATTAATACTAAGCTTCTCTAATGTTTATCTTTCTCTCTTATTGATCTATTCTAATGTATCTCTCTCTGTGTCAGTTGTTTGCGAGGTGTATGAACAAAGTGAAAGGGAAATGGGATCGTGAGGGTTTTGAAATTCAAGCTTTTAAGGGCTCCTAAGATTTGCTGTTTTGTGGGTAAAATTATGCATACCCTGTTCTCCGCTGTTCCATTCTATTTATATCAGTTGTGACTTTACAACATGTGATTGGTTACAAAGTTTAGCTGTCTGTGATTACAACTTGCCAACTTTCATAATGTTTGCATGTGAAAGAAAATAGATTTTACATGTATTTTCTATTACACTTGTTGTATTGTATCCTCTGATGTAATATAATCTTGTAAGTATATTGCCAAATGTCTTGTTCTCTGTCTATGTATCTTAACAATATATAGTTTTTTTATTCTTTTTCATTATTAGTTTTTCTTGATAGATACCTTGTTAGGCTCATTGTAGGATATTAGATTTTTTTTTAAATATTCAAAATATTAATCCTTTAAATAAATTATCCCCAAATATTGATATTTTCTTGTGTGATTTACTCATTCTAGTTGCTTTCTATATTATTCTTGATAATATTTTTAAGAAGTCATGTTTAATAAGTACTCTTAATAAAATCTAGAAGAGATATGGCATACATTCTATTTCTATTTTTTTAAGGGAAAATATGTTTGTATTAGGTCGAAAATATGGAGTTGTTACGAATAAGATTTTTAGAGAGAGCTCATAGTATGTTATGGGGCATTGCATGGTCAATGGTTTTAGAGGAGTAGAGGCATAATTGGAAGTTGGAGGAGATCCTATTTAATGGATTATCTTTTTAAATCTAATTTTATGGAATAAAGCTCAAAAATCTAATCTTTAAGAGTGCTTGGGTTGTAGGGGGTAAGGTGGAGAAGTTCTTGAGGCTAAGCCAAATGTCTCATCAATGGTAGAATGAAATTCCTTTTTAAAGGAAGAGTTAAAATATGAATGGTCAAATGATTGGTGCTCTAAGTGTGCTTGGATAGGACACGTTAGTAAGGAATGTCGGTTTGAAAATGTTCATGATGTGCTATTAGATCTACACTTGTGGGCTTTTTTAATTAGTAGTTGGAGTGTAGATGATGTGCCTAAAACAAATCGATGCTAGCATATGATATGCTTAGAAAGCAACTACTAGGTCTTCTATTGAATAATCCATTATAAACATGGTATCAGTCAATACAATACACCTAGAAGAATAGTCACTGGGATATCAAATAATAATTATTAATAACTAACATGAATCCCAAATCTCAAGATGAGAATCAGGGCCTTGTTGATGGATAGGTGTGTCGAGACTGGAATTTTCATTTCTTGTTTATTTCTTTTAATTTGATTCATATCAAATCCTAACTCATTCGATACAAACCCTCTAGGAACTAAAAGAAACTTGCTTTTTGAAAAATTTGAAGGAGTGGCCATCCGATCAAAATTGGGAAAAAATTATAAGTTGGGATCAATATGTTGGTTGATCTTAACTTAGCTACTAGTCCGTGAAAAAATTGATTTCAAACCAACTATATTAAACCAGAGATTTTTGGATTCGGCGGCTACCCTATTGAAAACATATGGTTACCATTTAAAATTCATAAATTAAAATTTTTATCCTTAAAATTTACAAATATAAATAATATTTACAATAAAAAATGAATCAATTCAATATTTAAAAAATAAAAAAATTCATTTTTTATGTTGTCATGAATGTGCCTACGTACCCGCTAATCGAGATAAGATAATATGTAGTTCTTTTATAAAAATTTAGTGTGTTGGTTGTTTTGAGTAATTTTTAACTATTCTCACTTTAAATTTATTAAGTCATATTTTTTTTAATAATGAAGAAATTAGATTTTTATTGTGGATCCTCAATCTATTAAGTTAGATTTTTGATGGGATTATGAAAAAATAATTTTTCTAAGTCAAAAGGCCTTTTGTTTTCCCTTTAATGAATGATGAACTAAAAGCACATGCCTTAATAAACAACACAATTTATATCAAGAATTTACAAAATTCGCTATTTTCACAAGAGATTATGACACAATCAATACTTTTCCGAAAATACATGATGATCACATCACATCAATATTAATAAATTAAGGAGAAAGCATTAGTAAAAAATTTACAAAAGAAACTATATAGCAAATGAGCATTCGTGATGATCTTAAAAGAGAAACACTATTATATATTTCAACTTTGTAGAAAGTACAATTTTCAATATATGTATATATACTAGACCAGAATTTTTTATTTACATTCAATTCTATTGCTATTATTATTATTATTATTAAATATAATAAAACAAACACAGAAAGAGGAACAAGAATTGGAAACTTACCTGAAGGATGCATGATCGGAACAAGGAGGATCAGTGACAGGAGCTTCTGCGGGTCAGGTTAGATGACGAGGTGAGATTCCAGTCTCTAGGTGGTGACTACACAAGTGGACTGGTCGAAGCCAATTCAATGATTTGGAGTAACTTGAAGCTTCAAGATGTAGCTTTAGATTTGAACTTTTTGAAAGTATTTTTTGTGGTTGTGATTTGTATGGAATTCTTCTGTGTATTTTGTGATTCTCTTGTTCTTGTTATTTATTTTTTTGTCTGTGGTAGATATTTATAGATGCTCCACTTGCTCATTATCGCTCACTGACCAGCTCGCTGACATATTGGCTCATCTCATTTGCTTGCTGACATATTCACTTACCTCATCTGATCAATAAGAGTATGTGGAAAAAAGTATTTTTTGTGTTTATGATTTGTATGGAATTCTTTGTGTATTTTGTGATTCTCCTGTTCTTATTGTTGATTTCTTATGTCTGTGTTAGATATTTATAGATACTCAACTTACTCACTTATCGCTCACTGATCCGCTCGCTGATATATTCGCTTACCTCATCTGCTTGCTAACATATTTGCTCATCTTATTTGACCAATGGGAGCATGTAGAAAAAAAAGGTAATTTGCATCATTACAGAATCGAACCCAAGTCTCCCTTATGCAAGCTATTTACTTATTCATACAGGCTGTTGGTTTATGTCTTATTTTAATTTGCACAAAAATTGTATTTAAGGCTTCGAAAAACTTATAATTAAAATTAATACTATATCATGCCCAAAATAAGAATTATTTTTTTATTCTTCATTACTATACGTATTATTTTCCTTTTATTATTTACTTATTTATCTATTCTATTATTATTTTTTATAATAATTTTTCTTCTTTTTATTTGCATAAATATTTTTTATAATTGATGGGCTTAATATAATATTAATTTTTACTATAAATTAAAACCTTAAATTGACGAAAATGGGTTATCTACAAGGTGTACCCTTACTTAACTTAGATATTACACACTAAGAAATCAAAGATTGAAGGAACATTATCAAGTAATTGATATGACGCTTATAACTCACTTGTGTTTGCACTCAACATAATCATGAAGCTTAAATGATAAGACTAGGGTTTCAAGAGTAACAGCTCTCAAAGGAGAAATTTTATTCAAAATTCAGTAATCATCATCAGCATGAGTTTATGACAAGAGGAGGACTATTTATAGAAGTCCAAAACCCTAATAAAATATCAATAAATTACTTAATACCTCTGATAAAGATCATAATCAAAAGAGTTAATAAATAAATAAAATAAGAATAATTTAGTGTCTCTGTGTTCAACACGACTCCCAACATGTGTTGAGTCCATCATCCGTGTACTTTTATGCGTAAAGAAGAAATGCGCAATTTCAGCTTGTATACGATCCCGAACACAAGGTGTACTTCTCTCGTATTGCACTTAAAAGGACCTACATGACTGAGAACATGATCATGCGCCATGATTGTGTTCAATATAGTAGCTTTTTTCCTTTTGCTAACACTTATGTAGAATTCACATTCTTCTAGTATATAAAATTAAGTAATTATGACCAATAAAAGCCTACCTATGCACTCCAAAGCAAGAAACCAACTTTGCTTCATTATGCTTCAGTCTAAGGCTGTAAATGAGTCGGGACAGCTCATAAGCTACTAGAGTTTGACTCTGTACATGCTCGAATTCGACTCAATCAAGTTCGAGCTACTTGAGAAGTTATCGAGTTGAGTTCGAGCTTTAAAATATTCAGCTTGGCGAGCTCATAAGCTTAATCGAGCTTAAATGAGCATTAAATCGATGCGAGTCAAGTTTCAGTTTATCGAGCATTAAATAGTCTTTATAGTTAGATCAATACTTAAAAAAATAATCGAGCTTAATTGAGTTGAGTTCGAGTTTCAAAATCAAAGCTCGATCGAGTTGGAGTTCAAGTTCGAGCTTCAAGTTTTTTATTCGAGTAGAGTTCGAGCTTAGTACTATATCGACTCGACTCGTTTATAGCCCTGCTCTAGTCCATCTTCAAGAACTCTAATAATATGATTTTATAATCTTCTTACTTGTGCTTAGGTAATTGGACCCATAGCCTAATTCTCATATATCTCCCCTAACTTGATTCCCATCAGTAGAGGAAGATGTTTTAAGTAAAATACGACTCTAAACACTTTGTTATTCTATAAGCATGCTAGTAATTCAAGAAGTAGATACACATTTTTTGGCATCATTGAACAAAAACAAGATCCAGATTCTTACCCTCTAAATCCATCTTCAACCGTCTTTGCACCCCAAATTTTTAAACAAATTCCACTAGATTTTTCTTTCTCATTTCATTTATCGTAAATTTTATCACATAATACTACTAAAGTACCTTCTATTGTCTTAAATGCTTAGAGAAGACCGCTTTCAACTATCATGCCATCCTCCTCTTACCTGTTATACATAATTCCAGTTCCATACTATCATCTACTTGTTCATCTTCCATTTCCTGGTAAATTGTCCCAAATTTAAGTGTTACCACTCTTACGTCACCTTCATCTTATTCTTCTACTTCTATGGTATTTTTTAATAGATATGTATTATGAACATTCATTAAGAAAGGGGAGTTATTGGTTGATGATTGTTCTTTAAACCAAGATCCGAAGGTACGGTGTTTTGATGAGGAGGTGAATTTGATTTCTTTTGTATACTTAGGCAAAAATGATTAGCATATTGTGCCAATCATCATTTCACCCAAGTCTTGCTAAAGTTTTCAATATCTTGAAATTAAAGAGAAAAGGAGATGATGAATGTGCATGTGCCTATTTGGAAAAATAAATAAATAAATAAGAGATGTTGCTTATGTTGTAGATAAAGATGGAGAGTCTTTCACAGCTATAGTTGAAAAAAAAAAAAGGGAAATCATAATAAAAAGACAAAAATTGTAACAGTAAAAAAGAAAAAAAAGGGGAAGATTTCTAGTACAAAAGGAAAAAAAACAGGAAAAAGAATAAAAGAATCTATTACAATAATGTACAACATTCTTAAAGAATTCTATGTGTCAAATAACAATTTGGTTGACGTTCCCGTTTTTTCTTGTAATAAAAAGTGTCGAGGTGGCTATTATAGAAAAATCATAGGGGGCCATGATATTTTTATGTTAGAACTATTAAGGGATTGGTTCTCTTGAGAAAGTTTATAATCTAAGTGGTCTACTAAATATATACAACTAATGATTGCTTTTCTATGATAAGACAAAAAATAAACAAGGGCTATTGAGAAATAAAATGAGTCATGGAGGTAGTTTTATCTGGCTAAGTGTAGGATGGCTTGTGGTATGACACTATGGGCAAATAGTGGTGTTGATATTGATGTGTCCTATATTGATGATTACTTCATTAAATCAATTGTAAAGTGGCATAATGGTAATTAGATCGATAAAGTTGCATGGTTTCCCTCTTCAATGGAGTTCCATCTTAAGGAAGAATCACGGGATGGTCTCTGTTAGCCCACAATACTATTTCACCTTGGCTTTGAATAGGTGATTTTAGTAATGTAATTATGTATAATTGTAAAAAGGAAGGGAAATGGCATATGGAAAATAGATTGATAAGAAGTTTTGTGCAATGATTTAGGATACAATTTTACAAGACTTACGTTTTGATGGGTTGAAATTTACATGGTCGAACAAAAGGAAGATGGATGCTCTTGTCTGGGAACCAATAAATAAAGTCCTCACATCCTTGGATTGGACTGGAAACTTTCTAAATTGTCAAGTGGAACATATTCTGATTTTGGATTCTAACCATGTTGCTTATTGTTAATTTGATTGCATTGAATGTGAAGGTGAGTAAGTATCTTATGTTTGAGTGTTTAGTAATTGAATCATGCTAGAATTGCTGTCAATTGACTAATATATGGGATAATGTGCTGTAGGTTTTGAATTATTGTTAAAAAAATGTTTCTTAGTTGAAATAGAAATTTTTTTCCAAATTCTTTTTTCTTTTTTTTTTTTAAAGGGGAGATCAGCAAAGTTCTTTGTCAGTTATCAAAGCTACAAAGTGATCTCAAAGAATCTGGCATGGAGGAAGAGTTCAGACATTTTGAAAAACTTAATACTCATTAGGAGAATAAGGAGATATGCTGGCATCATGGGTTCACACAAATTGAATTACTAAGAAATCAATCTCAAGCTAAAACTGGGTTCAAAGTGTAAAATCAATTTTATCCCTTTCAGTATGATCTCTAACCGTTTCAAATTTTAGGCATGTTATTAGAAAATAAATATATAATGTTTTTTTATTTTCTTATTAACTCAGATGGTCTTTCTTTTCCTTGTCTACCTCCCTTCCCTCCCCCCCCCCCCCCCCCCCCCCTTTTTTGTGACATCTTAAATGATTAATCTTTATAGTGTGATATTCAAAAATTTTAAATTTTAGGTATAACATTGAAAATCTATCTATCTATCTATATATATATATATATATGCGTGTATGTAACGGTTTTAAGTTTATCCTATTAACACAATGGTCTTTCTTTTCCCATTACAACCAATGAATTTTGAAATGATTTTCAACCTTAAATTGTCTAACATCCTAAATGATTAATCATTGGATTATTTGCATATTCTTAATAATTGATGCCCCTTTCTACCTTAAAACTTTTTCAACATCCTAAACAATTAATCTATAGGACTATTTGCATAATTTTAAGTAAGTATGGATGCCCTGCTTTGACTATGTCGACTAAGGCATCATTATTAGTAACACCAAGCAGTTAGAACAAACATTACGTAATGATACAAATTAAGCTTGGTGCTCCGTATTTATATTTTGATGATACACGAAAAGGACATGGCATTGCTGGTAAAAGAGTTGGGCAAGTGGGAGGTGGGAACTCAACTCACAGGTCGCCAGCATTCACGAAATACTATACATGTGGAAGTTGACTTTATGTAGTAAAACCAAAACGGCACTTCCTTTTTCTTTTTTGCCGAATGTTCAATTATATTCTGTGGTCTATATAAAGACCTTCCCGCATGCTTTCCTCACTCTTCTAATATCCACAAAAATCATCATTGTACTTTTTTTTTTTTTTCCAATTCTTCTTTCGGGTTACTCCTTATTCTTCCACGAACATGGAACACCAAGGTTTAACTAAATTCTTGGTATTGTTCCTTGGTCTCTCCTTTGTTCTTTCCTCTTTGGCTGTTCCTTCAACAAGTAAGGATTTTAATTCCAGTAACTTCTTAAAAGAAAAATAAAAGAAAGAAAAAGAACACCCATGTTTCATCTGGTTGTGTTGTGTTATTATATTGGTCGGTTTTATTGATTTGAGATGTACGAATTTTGCTCCTTTTTTCTTGATAGGGAGTTTAGCAATCAAGAATGAAGACTCACTATCAATGGATTCTCTTGCCCAGGTCATTTCTAATCTCTATCCTTTTTTCCATTGATACTTCAAGGTCGTGTTTTTCCTGTTCTTTCTATGATTTTATAGACAGCAAATAGATCCTTTCAACTTAAACGTAAAAGGTTTCATCAGAACTAAGTACTGATACCCCGCGTGGAACAGAACTTGGCTAACAAACCAAACGTCCTCGATTAAATCAACCTAATCAGGCCATCTGGTCTCACAAAATCAACATCATAAGATTAACAATCAAAAGGGATTTTATATATTGGTTTTCAAAATTGAAGTTTTCATATCATCAATTTTTAATTAGCTTCTTTTTAATTCACTAGGTACAGATAAATATATGTAATTTTGACATATGTAAAATAATGATCTGTAATTAATATTATATATATGTATGTACATACAGGATTTGAAGTGATGAGAATCTTTTGAGATAGGAGGAAACTCCATAGAAGGAAGGATGGACATAGAAAAGAATGATTACCCAGGAACCGGACCCAACCCCGGCCATGATCCAAAACCACCTGGAAAGAGTTGAAGCCGAAAAGTTTAAATTTCTATCATATTAGCTAAAGTTATAGGTGCAGTGGTCATCAGTGGAACTAGAAAGAAATAATATTATTTGTTTCTCTCTCTAGATTCAGATCTGGTTAAAATTAAATAGGTGATTTCAATCTGCATGTGTAATATAATATAAAAGCCAAAGTGTTATGTGTAGCTACTTAATCATTATATGATAAGAGGATGCCACATGTTAATACGCGTTAAGATCTGAAACAAATTAAAGGATTTTGCAATGGAGTATATAATTAATGTTTACAAGACTTGAAAATATCTTTTTGTTATATATATGACATAGAACATTATCTGCTTGTAAATGAAAGTAATCGCATGTTATCTTTGTTCTAGGAATTTCATTTACATCGTAATACCATTATGTTACCTTATCATATGACTCCACTTGCTTTTAATTTACATATTAAATTGGATAAGCACTCGTGAACTTAACCGATGATGACACGTGATCGTTAAATAATTGTTTCTTTTTTTATGGCCTTTTTTTTCCACCTGAATTAAATTTCTAAAAGACGTATCCCGTTTGACATAATACTATGGCGGACGAAGGCAAAAAAAAAAAAAAAAAAAAAATGATGATTCTGGGGTCTACAACTACAACTGATATTGAAATATAGCTCAATTACAAATTTTGATAGCCCCGAAGGATACGTAATTATCTCTTTTGTTGTTAATTTTCTTTCCCCAATTACAACATCAAATGAAATGTGAATAACTCACATCCTTTTTGGAAACAAGGAGGTTTCTGGTTTTATGGGTGTTTGAAACAAATTTTTCTTTTCTATATTACTATATCTCTAGAGTTAATAATCTTCTATGAGGAACTAATGATGATTTGAATCTGAAACCTCTTATATCAGAAACCAAGGAGATCCAAAAGACTATTGGCCTATTTTATTTAAAAGCTTTTAGGGTTTTATAGATAAAATCGTCCATTTAACAATCTAATTATTAAATAAATGTTAATTATTTTAATGATTTGATAGTGGTTGGATATAGTATGAGCCCTTGAAAATAGTGTCGAAACAAATCCTATCAAAATTAATGATGAGACAGTATAATTTCTTCTTTTATTAGTAATTAGTTATTCTTTTTTTTTTTCTCTTATTTTTATTTTTAATTTTTGGGCCTAATTTCATTTTGCGGGTTTACCTACCACACAACTCATCAGGTCTAATTAGCAGGCAAGATTCTAGATCATTTTCAACAACCGTTAGTGTAATTTTGTTCAACGCTACCATCAAAGATAAGTCTTTTTAGTGCTTGGTTTACTGTACCCACCCCACAAAAACAAAAATTCAACCACAATTGTTTGTTTTTAGCCATCGTTTACCGCAACTGCAATAATTATCACAAGTCCCCATTGTCAAAAACATTCTCAAATTATGATTCTGACTCCAGCCGATGAGGGCTTTCTTGGCTGTCGAATGATATTTTTACAAGTCGTCTAAATAAGTTTTTAAAATGCGACAAGTGCACTAATTATAATAGTCAATTGCATTACACGGATGATGATAAGTAGCTATAGACATCGTCACGGTCCGGTTCGGGTCTGGAACCGGACCCGAATCACCGGCTCCCGGTTTCAAAAGTGGTGGAACCGGAACCGGATCCGTGGGAGCCGGTCCGGTTCCTGGTTCTTAGGAACCGCCGGTTCTCACGGTTCGGTTCCGGTTCTAGAGGAACCGGGAATCATGAAAAAAAATAAAAATCAATTAAATAAGTTACTTAATTTAACTAAGAAAAAATATATAATAAATTTTTAACTTGAAATAACATTGAGCCTAACAATAATTGTTCATGGTATTAGTTAAAAGAAATTTTATAATTATGTATTTATTTATATACAATCACTTGCACTTTTTTTAGTTGTTATATTAGCAATGTGACGCTATAAAATATTCAAAGATATAAATAATTCTCAATAACAAAAAATGAATCACATATTGTTAAGAAAGAAAGTCTACTTTGATTAGAAGTCTACATAAATTTAACAATATATGATTTCAAATGTAATTATTACTTATGTTGTTAATAATAACACATTAAATATTGTGAATAGGAAATAAATTTTTTATTATTTATGCAAAAATAGTTTTAAATATTTATTTTATAATTACAATTTTTTATAATTTTCTTTCCTTTTTTTCTTACTTTTTTTTATAATTTCTATGGTGTAGAACAGCCGGTTCTGCCGGTTCTTGAATCGACGGTTTCAAAACCGCCGGGTCATACGGTTTTAGGGATGGAACCGTAAGGACCCCTCAGAACCGACGGGTCTTTTAATGGTTCAGACCCGCCATTGTCGGGCCGGTTTTCGGTTCAGGAACCGCCGGTGACGGGTCAGGTCGGTTCCCGGTTCGAAACCGACCCATGATGATGTCTAAGTAGCTAGCTTTTATTATTTGGACTTCGACCATCAGCGCACTTTGCTCTTCTAGAAAAGTCCACGCGGTTACGGTGACAATCGCTGCCTATATATATGTGTCTGTCAAATAACTTAGATCTGTCTTTGGAAAATAAATTAATAAATTAAAATAAAATTTGACGCAGGCATAAAGGACTTATAGTGATCTCGTATGGCATAGAAAACTTATTTGGATTTTAATAAAATAATCTAGATACTGTATTCACAATATATCTATACATATATAAACAATCATATGCGTATAATATATTCTGAAAAAAATGCCTCAAGTATAAGTTATCAAATAATTCTATAGTTAATTATCTTGTAAAGTAAGGATACAAATTATCAAAAATAAAGATTAATGTATAAAAGTTTTTCAGAAGTATTGCCAACAGAAAACTTGTGCAAATATTTTTCCTTTTTAAAACAACATATGGTAGTACCGGTTATCATTACATCGTAAAAATTGTCATACATCTACAAAACCAATAAAAAACATATTTATCAACTAAATTATTATATGGTAGTGTAAACGAAAACCCACCATACAACAAACTACAAAGGAGAGTGGAATTTAAACGATTGCATATTGAAGAAACTATATAAAGTCCTAAGAAAAGAGTAAAAAATTGTTAAGAAAATGAATCATGAGAGCAAAACACAATTGATAAGACTGTTTCATGATCCAAAACCAAAGTCATGTCATCGGTGTACAACACCCAAGTGATATATGGCAAAACTCTAGTTGTGTTTCTAATTTAATTTAATTTTAATAAATCATTCTTTAGTTTTCTTTAGGGAAAAAAAAAGGTAAAAACAAGAAAAAAAATATTGCAAAACTTGAATTTATGAGCTTAAAAGACATCTCATCTCTTATCCCCACCGAAAACAGAAAATTTTCATCTCATATTGTAGCAGAACAGTATATGACCTCCAGCCCAAAAACCAACAGGAAAATCACAGGATCTCATAGAAACAGTTATTCAAAAGCCTCTTAAAGGCCAGGAACGCATCCAGTAGTCATCGAAGCTCATGTAACCGTCCGACCCATTACTACTGTAAAGATCATAAACAAGACAACTGTAAGTATCAATATCATCGTAAGAACAGGAGCTGTCATCTTAATTTTCTTTTTTCCTTTTTTTTATTTAAGAGGAAGATAAGAATGAGTGAGCTACAACAAACTTAGTATGTGCAACCATAAACACGTATTGTTAGTTTATGATTATCAAACTATAAAGATAAATGTACTAACCTTTAAATATGTAGTAGAAAAGATCGAATAATAGTAATCACTAACACAAATTTCAACACTTCAAGAAGATACGCATTGTCGGAACATAATCACCACCAAAAAACACCCATTATCCATAACCTAAATGTCTTATTGGAATATATAATCTAACGGATTTTGTATGGCACTCTTCCTTTATTTTATGTAAGGGATAATGAACAAACTATAAATAAAGATTTAAACTGTTTGAGGGTCTTTTTTTATTTATATAGATGTAATACCTCTTGGAAAAAGTCATAACTATTGCACATATCCCTTTTAGAAAAAAATCACGTTGTTCCATAATTAAAGAAATATCTCTTTTGACATAAATATGTTAAGAAGAGTTGCAACTTTTTAGAATTATCATATCGCATACTATTATGGGTACTAACTAATATTCCCACTTGCACATGATAGGCTATGAAAATTCTCAATACTCATTTTCCAAATACTTTTAGCAAATAGGTTGTTCGACCTCTAAGCACACCTTTGAATGAGCCATAAAAGCTTTACAGCTCTATGCACCTATTAGGGATAACATAGTGACTTCTATCCTATAATCCATGCCTTGTAGTGCTCTAGATATAATATCTACTTTAGTCGGTGCATCTTTAATCTCTCAATTGACTTCAAAAAGAGCCATGCTTGTCTTACTATTGATCATAATATTATACATATGTTCACAATTAAGCGCAATTCCCTAAGGATGACTTAATAGGTTGACATGTGAATACATGTATCGAAGTAGAAGAATAACTTCTTCCTTTTCAAAAAGAAAAAATTACTCAATAATCGAACAATTGTTGTCCTGGATTTGTCCCATAGAGCCAAAATATTCATTACTATAGGTAATATACTAAAGTAGCAACATTGTTTAATTGTCTTGCAGCATTGACAAAAGTTACAAGGGCACTAGTTTAAAAATATAATTTTAATAAAAGGTCTCACACAGTGAGGAAGCAAGGATCCATTCATTCACTTCCTTTTATTTGGTTGTCTTGGCACATCTATTTCATCTAATAATATGCTATGGTGTTTGTATTTTCATATACGAGACATATCTTATATACTCTTACACCATGAAACATGTGAATTTTAATTATAGTAGGCTATCCATATTGGCATTAAAAATATACCTCATCCTAACTCTTTGTTTAGGAACTTAAAGTTTAACCACTATCTCATCTTTGAATGCTTACAAGCATTAAAGGTGATTACCCGTGTGAGAAGATCAATGATTAACATGTTTCAGACATACCTAATAAATTACACATGTGTCTGCTAAAATAATAATAATTGTTAAAAGGATTTATTCGATCATGTCCAATAACAGGCCAACAAATTAAACATCACGTAATGATACAAATTAAACTTGGTGCTCCGTATTTATATTTGATGATACACGAAAAGGACAAGGCATTGCTCGTAAAAGAGTTGGGCAAGCGGGAGGTGGGAACTCAACTCACAGGTCACCACCATTCACAAAATACTATACATGTGGAAGTTGACTTTATGTAGTAAAACCAAAACGGCACTTCCTTTTTCTTTTTTTCCTAATGTTCAATTATATTCTGTGGTCTATATAAAGACCTTCCCGCATGCTTTCCACACTCTTCTATATCCACAAAAATCATCATTGTACTTTTTTTTTAAATTTTCCAATTCTTCTTTCGGGTTACTCCTTATTCTTCCACGAACATGGAACACCAAGGTTTAACTAAATTCTTGGTATTGTTCCTTGGTCTCTCCTTTGTTCTTTCCTCTTTGGCTGTTCCTTCAACAAGTAAGGATTTTAATTCCAGTAACTTCTTAAAAGAAAAATAGAAAGAAAGAAAAAGAAAACCCATGTTTCATCTGGTTGTATTGTGTTATTATATTGGTCGGTTTTATTGATTTGAGATGTACGAATTTTGCTCCTTTTTTCTTGATAGGGAGTTTAGCAATCAAGAATGAAGACTCACTAGCAATGGATTCTCTTGCCCAGGTCATTTCTAATCTCTATCCTTTTTTCCATTGATACTTCAAGGTTGTGTTTCTCTGTTCTTTCTATGATTTTATAGACAGCAAATAGATCCTTTCAACTTAAAACGTAAAAGGTTTCATCGGAACTAAGTGACACCCCCACGTGGAACAGAACTTGGCTAACAAACCAAACGTCCTCGATTAAATCAACCTAATCAGGCCATCTGGTCTCACAAAACCAACATCATATGATTAACAATCAATAGGGATTTTATATATATGGTTTTCAAAATTGAAGTCTTTGATTAATAGCCACACCACATGAACCTCCAGGTTTTCATTTTTTTTTTTCTTTTTTTTGGTTATTTTGTTTCCTCCAATTTTATCGCTTCATATTATCAATTTTTGAATTAGCTTTTTTTTTTTTTTTAATTCTCTACGTACAGATAAATACATGTAATTTTGATATATATAAAATAATGATCTGTAATTAATATTATATATATGTATGTACATACAGGATGCCAAGTTCGATGAGGAATCTATTGAGATAGGAGGAAGCTCCATAGAAGGAAGGATGGACATAGAAAAGAATGATTACCCAGGAACCAGACCCAACCCCGGCCATGATCCAAAACCACCTGGAAAGAGTTGAAGCCGAAAAGTTTAAATTTCTATCATATTAGCTAAAGTTATAGGTGCAGTGGTCATCAGTGAACTAGAAAGAAATAATATTATTTGTTTCTCTCTCTAGATTCAGATCTGGTTAAAATTAAATAGGTGATTTCAATCTGCATGTGTAATATAATATAGAAGCCAAAGTGTTATGTGTAATTACTTTATCGTTATATGAGAAGAGGATACCATATGTTGATACGCGTTAAGATCTGAAACAAATTAAAGGACTTTGCAAGGGACTATATAATTAATGTTTAAAACACTTGAAAATATCTTTTTGTTATATATATGATATAGAATCGTTATCTGCTTGTAAATGAAAGTAATCGCATGTTATCTTTGTTCTAGGAATTTCATTTACATCGTAATACCATTATGTTACCTTATCATATGGCTCCACTTGCTTTTAATTTACATATCAAATTGGATAAGCACTCGTGAACTATCATACTGCTACGGTCTACCCAATAATACTTGTGCAAAATCCATAGGAGCTACATCATATGTTATAGTATCAGTATATTCTCCTATAGCAATGGAACCCTGTGTCTGTTTATGAATGTGTAGAACATTTGGAGAATTCAACCATCGAAGGCTGTATGACTTTGGATGTGGAATCACTTGTAACTGTATTTGCTTCACAAAATCTTGTGAAATCATATTAGCACAACTACGTCCATCAACAACCAATTTACGAACTTTCTTCTGAACCACACATCGAGCTTGAAATAGATTCTCTCGGTGACATGAGTCGTCTTGAACCTACAAATGAGAAGAAATAGCAGAAACAACAGTCTTTTCTTCTTCATATTGCATCACAGGAATTTCAATAGTTTTCTTCTCTTCCATCTCCCCATTATCACCATCTACCTTCATCTCTTCAGTAATAACAATTTCTGCTTCTTCTTTCTTAGGTGAACTTTCATCAATAATCTTAACGGCCTCTTCAATCTTTTCAACCTTTTTGTCATTAAAATCTGCAATTTTTTATTCAACCTTAACCACCTTTACTTTTGACTTTTCTAAATTCTTATATGCCTTTTCAAAACTAAACTTCTCTACCCCTTCATCTATGCTTTTCATCATCTGATTTATATCTCGTTTTATAGCTTGTATATCACTTTGTCGATGAGATTCATCACAAATAATTCTCCGATTATTGCTTTCAATATGCCTTGATTTATCTTTACATCTCGAACCACCATTATAAAAATTCAATCCATGATAACGATACATTTCTTCTTCATGATGATTTTTTGAATAATAATAAGATCTCGACATATTTTCAACAGAACAACAACAATTCCCAAATTCTCAATTCACTACCCATAATTCATCAACAACAACATAAATCTTTCGTAGCAAAAAATTTAACCCCCAAATGCAAAAACTTAAATCAAGATGATACGATGACTTACCAAATTGATGTGTGCCGAACCAGAAGCTCTGATACCAAGATTCTTATCAGTGTTTTTCTTCTTTGGTTCAGTAAATACCAAGATTCTTCATTCTTCCTTATATCAATATTGTACTAAGTGCTATGAAATATTAATTCTAAATATTAGTATATAAAAGAGGATAATAATGAAATAAAATAAAATAAATTATAGATAAATTAGTGAACATAAAATCAAATGAATAAGTAAGAAATAATTTATTATATAATGCAAGACAGTAGGACACTCAAATGAATGTCTTTAATGACAATGACCATAATAAAAAGAGTAATAGCTATAAAAGTAATAAAGATGATAAAATAAGACACAACAAATAAAATAAATAAGTAATTTATCAAACCTTAACAATAATTGAAAATAAAATCAATAAGTCATTAAAATAAATAACCTAGTTGCATGGATAATAACAAGAATAATATAAATAATTTTCTTTATAGGAAATTTGTAAACCCTTGAAATTTTCATAATTCTTAGAAAATAATCCTATAAGTCTAAATACCAAAATCGAAACCCCGAAAATCAAGTCAAGTTAAAACCAAATTCTAAATAAGGCTAAAAACAAGAATTCTTAATCTTGAGAAAAAGAGAATCCACAAAACAAAATAGAAAATCCAACTATCCGTTAATTTGACATCCGTACATCAATCAAATTATCTATCCGATTCCTAACATGCAAATCAAGATGACATATACAAATGATGCTCGATAACAAAATACTAAGATCTTAAATCCTTCGGTGAATTTTAGAATAAAAAATTGCAATTTTCATCAAAAGTCAAACGACTCAACCCATAACCCTAGACTCGGTTAAACAATTCCGAGAATTGAAAAATATTAAGTAATCACAAATAAAATGAAATAAACCATAGACGTTGAACTAAAAATATAATACAGGCAAAAACCCAAAATTTTATAATCTTATGAATAACTCAACAAAAACCGGAAGACAAACCGAAACCCTAAAAGTCAACAAAGCTTACAAATAACCCTAGTGTTTAAGATCCGACAATCTCGTGCTCTTAAACCCTAAACAACGAAATGGAAATAATTGTTGATAACAGTTCGTAATAATATATGGAAGCTTAAAAACAACAAATTCGCGAATTTCTAATATCCTTCGGACTGAATGGATCAGTTTTCAAAAACTATGTCCTGGTACACCGGACGACAAAAATATTCCGTTAACACATAGACTGATAAAAATATAAAGTTTTCAAAAATATCAATTTCAGAATCTTTCGATAGCTACAAATTATAGATATCGCATTTATACGCGTATTTTTATTACTACTAGTATTTTAATTGTCTAATTTACTATTCATAGTACTTTTCTACTATTCATTACTATTCTTCTATGTCTACTTTTTTTTACTACCTATTCTTACACATGCATACCTATTTCTTACAATTTTCTTTTCCCATAAAAATTCTACACCACATATTACTAAACTTCTCTTATACTTTCCTTTTAAAATTGTTTTTTTTATGACTCCCCTCTCTCTCTTTTGAAGTTTCCGTCCACCCCTCTCTCTTCATTCTCAGTTATTTTCTTTTTCAATTTATTTAATTACATCTAATTTTCACTCCAAAATTTTATAAATACCCCATTCCTCCTTCATTCTTTCACACAACTCATTCTATACCAAAACTCTCTCAAATTTTCTACACAAACACTCTCCACAAAATTTTCCTCTACTAAAACTCTCTTTCACTAAATACTCATAAAATTTCTCTCTATACATAATCTAACTACCATTTCTCAATAACCACATAACTATACATTCACTACCATCTTCATACCACATAAATACTTTAGGCAAAATTTATTCCTACCATTTAGTTTATCCATGTCATGTAACTTAACATGACTATGATGTTGTTTTGAAACTCACGTGAGTAGTAAAAACAACAACATATTCATGTTTTGTTATTGCATATGAAAATCCTATTATCTTGATTATATATGTTGTTATTTTCGTTATTATCATTGTTATAATTATGCTAACTTCTTATTCATGTCTAACTAAATATATTTATGTATTTATATATAATCTTTAGAGCATATAAGCTCACTTGTTATTTATTTAATTTCATGTCTTGTAATTTATTTATTTCATGTTATTTTTAAGACTAGTTTTCTAGTCTTAGACTTGTCCATATCAAGTCAAAATAATATTTTCTTTATTTCCTTATTCTTTTTGGGACTAGTCTATTCTTAGTCCCGGGATGCCTTGATGAAGCTAAGGCTCTCAATACTTGACCGAGATACCTTGATGAAGCTAAGTTTCCAATATTTGATATTTTTATTATCTTGCTTATTATGATTTGTTTCTAGTATTTTCTCATATCCTTATTATTTTACATGCTCATGTACATGCATAACCATAATGATATTGTCTCAACTAAATTTAAAAGTAGAATTTTTCTTTATTAAAAGAACTCAAAACTAAATTTTCTATTATGTGACTTGTCATTAAATAATGGAATTGGTATCAACAACATAGAAATAGAGCAATATAAGTTTTCTCAAATAAAAAAGATAGATTTACTAAGGAAACATAAGAAATAAATACTTTCTTTTTATAAATGGTAACCTAAGTTTTAGTAAAATAATTTGTTAGTTTTCAAAGTTTTCATAAAAAGCTTAAAATTAAACTCTTTTCAACTCCATAATAAAACCAAGAAACAAACTAGTTCTTAAAGTTAAGATAAAATAAACTCATAAAGTTATAAACCCACTTAGAAAAATAATGATTTTCAAGTTTCTAACAAAGGAACTTATTTTAATGAATACAAATATGATAAGATGAAAAACAAAGGATTTTATCAATAAAGAGAATTCTTTTCAAATAAAATATGTAGAGGGAATAAAAGACCAAGTTTTAGAAAATAAAGCCTTATATTCTAAACAAGAAATATAAAAGAAAAGACCAATTTTCTAAACCATTCTAAATACAAATTTATAAATAGGTTATTAATAACTTAATAGGCTTTTGATAACTTTGATCTTTTATCAGTGGAAGTAGAAATTATAAAGGACAAAAGTTAAAGGAAAATTTTTTTTGGAAAAATGAATGAGGAAAATAAAATAAAAATATACTCATTCATAATAACCTAGGAAAATATAAAATTTCTTCAAAATACTTGAAAAGGAAATTTGTCAAGTTAAGTTTTAACACTTCAAAATGAATTGTTTTATGAAATAAATTGTTGAGACACTACCATTAGAATTTTTACATATAAAGTGAGTTATCTATATACTAAAGGGATTTATCAATCATATATATACCTATATTTTTATCAAAGGATTTTTTAATGAAATTGACTTGGAAAATTATTTCGCCAAATCTAGAAATATTCATTTTAAATACGTACCCTACATTTTCAGAACCCAAATGACCTTTTATGAAAAATATAACCTTAGAAATAGATAGATCTTTTCGAATAGGTAGAAAAGGTATATTATATATGAAATTCCGAGTTAAAATGAGCAAGTTATGGCCATTTTAAATTGAATTTCATTCTATGCGATTTTGACGAACATAGTGAAATAGAATTAGAAACTTAAGTAGAATTTCTACGAAATACTCATTCTGGGTATTTCTTTTTTCTAGGTGACGAAGGATACGAGATTACCCTTCTTGAGGATTGCTACGACTCTAAGTGTAAGCTTCCCTTTCTCAACATCTATCATTGCTCTTACTGTGGCTAAGAAAGGTCTACCCAAAATCAAGGGTATATGCCTATCTTCATCCATGTCAAGTATCACAAAATCTACAGGATAAATAAAGTTACCAACTTTCACTAGAACATCTTCAATAATTCCTCTTGGAATTTTTACAAAATGATTAGCTAACTGAAGACTCATGCGAGTGGGGCGAGGTTCAGTGAAGCCCTCAAGGCCTAGTTTCTTGAAAAAGGAGTAAGGCATGAGATTAATACTCACCCCAAGATCAGCTAATGCTTTATCAACAGATAATTCCCCCACAACACATGGAATAGTGAAACTTCCAAGGTCTTTCAACTTTAGAGGTAACTTATTCTAAATAATCGAGGAGCAATTTGCTCCTACTTCAATTGTAGAGACATCCTCCAACTTCCTCTTGTTAGACAAAAGTTCCTTAAGGAACTTAGCATATTTGGGCATTTGAGAAAGAGCTTCCATAAATGGAAGATTAATGTGAAGTTGCTTGAACAGATCCAAGAATTTATCAAACTGTTCTTTATCCTTTTTCTGATGAAGACGAGCAGGATATGGTCTTTTAGGTACATACTCTTTAACTGCTTGAGGTTGTTTCTTTTCTGGTTCAGCTATGCCCTTCTCAAAATTCTCATTTCTGTTACCTTCCTTCTCCACATATTGCTCAGGCTCTCCTCACTTCTGCTCATAATTTCTTTACCACTTCTCAATTAATGGCTTGCACCTGTTCCTTAGGATTAGGCTCGGTATTCCCAGGAAGAGATCCTGGCTATCTTTCTGAAAGCAGTTTGGCCATTTGGCCAATTTGTTGTTCCAAGGTGTGAATAGAAGCTTCTTGATTTTGATGACGTGCATAGAACTCTGGATAAACTGTGTCAGAAGGTCTTCCACATTTGGCTTTTTCTCAGGCGGTGGAAGAGCAGGAAGTTGTTGATGCGTTGGTAATTGTTGCGGCTGCAGCTTATGAAACCCAGGTGGAAAATTGGGTTTTTGTGCATTCTGGTTGCTCCAAGAAAATTTGGATGATCTCTCCAACCTCGATTATATGTATTACTATAGGGATTATAGTTTCGGTTCCTCTGTCGAATTTGTTCACAAAATTCGCTCCCTCCATGCTTGGGTTAACACCAGGAACATAGAATCTCCCATTGGAGAATCTGAAAAGCCCGTAGGAAAATTACATTGAGGTGAAGCATCCATATTTGGCATATGACTTGGCCCTGCATTTGACATAGGTTGCATTCTACTCATTTGAGCTGTAAGTGATGCAACTTGTGCTTGAAGTTGAGCAACTGCATCCGACTCATGATTGGCAATTACTTGCCTCGGTTTATTTCTTTCACTATGCCAACAGAATGTATTTCTTTCCATATCTTCTATCAGATCATATGCCTCAAGAGCGCATTTCTTCATCAGACTTCCACCAGCCACTGCATCAATCATAGTCTTCAATTGATCACCAAGGGAAGAATAGAAAATTCTAACCAAATCATGAAGAGAAATCCCATGGTGAGGACAACACCTAAGGAGTTCCTTGAACCTCTCCCAAACCTCATAGAGTGATTCACCCTCATACTAACGAAAGGAGAGTATATCATTTCTCAATTGTATTGTCTTATTCGGTGGGAAAAATTGCTCCAAAAATTTCCATGCCACTTGATCCCAATTGGTTAAGGAATGAGGGGGTAGTGAGTTTAGCCAGTTGCTTGCCTTATCCCTAAGAGAAAAAGGGAATAGTCTAAGGCGTATTGCATCATCGGATACCCCATTACTCTTAACGGTGGCACATATCTGTAGAAATCTTGACTAATCGTGTGGATTTTCAGAGGCTCCTCCTCCAAATTGATTAACCTGCACCATTGAATTGAGCAGGCTTCAACTCAAAATTATTCGCTTGTATTGCAGGCCATGCAATAGGTGGAGCGACTCCTTCAACCGTGGGCATAAACAATTCCCATATGGGTCTATGCACTTCATTGCCAGCAACTTGAAATGGATTATTTTCATTCTCACCAACTTGATTTGGATCACGTTCATTTCCTTGTCCTTCTATGGTTTCCAAAATCTCTAGATTGGCTCTTCTTTCTCTTTGCCTCCTGTGAAATGTCCGGTCTATTTCGGAATCAAAATCAAAATTCTCCGATGAAGAACTACTTGTCATAAACGGCAAGAGATGACAAATGAATTAGTATTTTTTTAAAATAAAAAAATGACTAAATTAGCAACTAATAAGGCTTTCCTAATATTGCCAGATCCCTGGCAACGATGCCAAAACTTTGATGTGTGTATGATCACCAAGTCTAAAACTTATAATCCAATTAATTCAGATTCACACAAGGCAGCACACCTATCTTATAGTATGGAAATTAACTCGGATGTCGTCCTAAAGATCTATGGGCAATTACTAGTAATACCCTTTCACTACTATCTAGTCTAAATTATCAAAAGATTGTATTAACCCTAATGATTAATTATACTAATAATTGACAAACCCTAATTATAGAATATGAGAACTTTTCTTAATTTAATTAAATTCACAACAATGCCCCTAGTTTTGATCTACCCTAACCCTTAATACTTATGATAAAATTAACTGATGAAAAATCATATCTTGAACTGCAGGGTTTCTAACTAAACCAATTACTCTCTTCAAGTCAATTGATTCCTAATTTTACATGAGAAAATGGGAATCTCTTCCTTCACTTACGCCAATGCAAAATTGCATGAAACTCACAAACCCTAATTAAAGACTTAATCTTTATGGCAGAAATTCGAAGCCTCCCTATGTCTAGGTGAAACATGTAAATTTATCATTCATGTAAGATCTATCCTATTAGTTGAAATCTCTTTCTAACTAATAAGAATCAACAAGCAATAATCCTGGCTAGAAAATTATCACAAAACAATTAAATCACATGAATGAATTCAAGATCAAAACTTTTCATCAATTGATAACAATTCAGGACATGAGTTAGGGTTTCACAAAACCTAGGGCATACAAATCTACTCTTCCATATGATAAACAATAGAAACAATAGATCTAGAAGAGTTTAAATAAAACATAATGACAAAAACCCCTGTTGAAACAATTGTTGTGACTCCGGATGTTTGTGCCGCCAATCCTTCTAGAAAAGCTCTCCAAAAGATGACCTTTAGGGTTAGGAATGATATCTGACTCTCTCTCTTTGTTTTTTTTTTTTTTTCAAACAATGAAAGAAGGCCGTATTTATACAAAATTGCTCATACACGGGTACCATACACAAGTCGTGTAGGTCGGGGCATGTACAACATAATTCTAGCGCATTTTCCTTTGTTGTTATGTGTACACTACTCATCCTACACTACCCGTGTAGCTCGGGTCGTATACATTGAAAAAGCTGATTTTTCTTCAAGTTTATCCTCCAAATCTACACTAGTAGTGTATAATTACTAGTGTATGACCAACAACTTCATCTAGGCTCCATAATCCTTCAATAACTTGGTTTCTTTCATGATAAATCTCTTGAAAAGCTACATTGTTCCATAATTATCCCTGAAACAAATAATTAACCTAATAAAAGTTCTTTCCTTTGATGAATTACTCAAATAGCATATAAAATATGCTAAATAATGCACAAACAATGAGGATCTTAAGACACTTATCAATACGCTCTCCACACTAGCCTCTACTACTCTAATTGTATTGATACAGTCTTCTTTCGTAGAAACTTCATAGAAGCATATAAATACAAAACAAATAATTATGGAGGAATTTAAATAGGGGAAGTAATGGCACTAAAAGGACAAATTCAAGAATTGATTCAAATGCAAAAATTCCAAGATTTTAAGAGTGAAATAATGAAATAATTTGACTTAAATATGCAATTACTTAAATTAAATCATGAACCCTTTTACTTCTAGATGGGGCTATTACAAACCACCCCACCACCCTTCCCCCACCTCCCCCACCACCCCCCCCCTCCCCCCCCCCCCCCTCTTTTTTTTCCTTTAAGAAGAGGTTTGTAGGGATTAAAATGACTTATTGTGCTAAGTGTTCTTAGACTAAGTTAAAAACATAAGCCAATTAGGCATCATAGTACCAGTGCTTAAAGGTGGTCTATTCAGTTAGAAGCATGGTAGATACAAGCAAAGTAGCACCGGATAGACAAAAGAAAAAATATCCATACTTGCAAAGCAGAAGGGTCTTTCTAATAAGAGAAAGAAGAGAAAAGGACTTCTACATACCCTTAGCTGGTTTTGAAAATAATAAATAGGAAAGAACAGTACTGTATATATCCCATGTTGCATCAAGAAATACAAGAAAATTTTAGTAACCCAAAGGAAAAAAATATTTATTACATCCATGTCAAATCATTCAAAAAATTAGATACAAAAACTAACAGCTTTAGCCTCCAACAAATATTTCTAGGATGATTATTTGGATTGTGTTAATAAGAATGTGTGTGTGTAGTGATGATGTAACGCCTTAAGTTGTAGGCATTACAACTCCCCACGTGTCCTTCTCTTATTAAGAACACACTAAGGCTATAAAACACTATATCACAATTATATAAAATTTAATCACCAAAACTAACAATTGGTTTGCTTCAAAACATCTCATAAAATAATCTCTTTTAAATCGTGAACTAATAAAAATCCAAAACTACATGTCATCAAAACAATTAAAACCTAATAAACTAGTCTCATAGAATTTTTGACAACTAATAACATTTAAAAATAAACTCCATAAAGTCTTTCATATCTCTTCCCTAAATCCAATGTTCAAGATCTAAGTGATGGTGAATTTCCTTGCCAATCGTAGTTTAAATTTGTAAAATCCTTTCTTAAACTTCTACGAAAGACAATAGGCAGTGAACCTATCAACTCGTAGTATAGTGTTTAGATCGGAGTCGTCCACGAGGAAGGAATAAGTACTAGTAATCACTATATTTCTACTATTTAGCCAGATTAAAAGGTGATTGATTTAACACTAAATGCTAAAAAAAAAATTACAATCTAAAAATAAGAAGGAATCACAATCACTTAGAAATCAAGAAAGATTTAACAGTCAATTATAACAACGACCTAGATCTTGTTCTTCATTTAATTTCATCATGTATATCATAGAACACTAAAGATTATCTTGTTGAAATCTTATACCGTTGAGTTCCTTATACAAATCAATAATCCTCTCGGATATATCAACTTATCTAATCTTAGATTGATTAATTAGGATCTCTCCTTAACTAATTACAATCTAAAATTGCATGAAGATCAAGAACTCATAAAAATAAGAAAATTACGGAAGATTCTTGTAACCTATCTCTAGGATCACAATCAAATCTCTTCAAATTGCATAGATCTATTCATGAAAGTAATTTCTCAATTGACTTAAATGAAATCAAAATCAAACTTGTACTCCGAATATACAAATCTGAAGAACGATAAAGAATCATGCAAATTGAATATAAGATCATCAACAAGAATTCATTAATTTCCAGATCTCAATACATGATGAAAATTAAATTTGAACAAGATCTAGATCTATGATCTACTCCTCCATCAACATGATAAGAATCAATTGAATTTCAATATGAGAAAAAGAAATCATGATTACAACCTGTAAAAGATTGAAATTCAATTCCAGAATTCAGATCTTCAATTTCAATGTAATCTTCACTTGAATCTTCGTTACTTGTGTTTTCCAAAAGAAAAGTCTCTCCAAACAGAAGAAAAACGTATATGGTAAGTATAACAAAGTCTAACTAACTCCCTTTTTCTCTCTCAAAAAGATATATATACTAAAAAGAAAACATCAAGACGCGGAGTTTGAAACCCATCCAAAACAGAGCTGTATAGGATGCTGTTTCACTCTCTGGATGTTGTTCTGATTCGATACAGGGTTCAAAACAGTACTGTTTGGCACCCTGTTTCACTCTCTGATGCCTTCTCTGGGTTGATACATGCGTCCAAACACAGCTGTTTAGAAAGCTGTTTCAATTTCTGTTGGTTGTTTGATCCATACATGCTTTGATACCAAGCTGTTTTGAACTGAAAATCAAACTTGATTTTTTTCTTGTCAATTTCATTTGATTTCTTCATGATGAGTCTTTTATTTCCTGAAATGGACAATTTGTTTAATTAAGACCCAAATATTGATGATTTTCATTCAAAATATTTCTTGAAAAATCCCAAATCATACTAAAATTAAGGGTGTTAATGCATTTATCAAAATTCCCCCACACTTAACTCTTTGCTTGTCCTCAAGCAAAATGATTCAAATTAAAAACTAAGGAACAGATGAACTAATCATCAATCATGAATCATATGACAAGATTTATTTCATATCTTCATTTTCACAAGATAACTCTCACTTAAAATGAAAAATTGAATCAAACAAATACTTTGATCAATCTTCTAAAATTAATCAAAGTAAACCAAGCTTTACCCTTACTTTTAAGAACAGCTTTCAAAGTCAAAAGTAAATCTGAGGTAAAAACAAAGCAAAAAGAGAAATGGTCCATTTTACTTGTTCACTTGAGAGTATATAATTCCATTAATCACTTTTCTAAGCACAAGAATCTTTAATAAAAGTATATTGCATCAAAATCTCCCCTAGGCTTTTCTCTCCTTCTGTAATCTTTATTGAAATTTTTTTTTTTACTTAATATTTTTTTAGATTCAAGTTAATAGAGGGGTCAAATCTTGCTCTTCTGAGGGACCAAGACCCGCCCATATCAACTGAATTTTTATCATTTTAACACTAATTATTTATCTATTTGGCCTTCAGAGGTATTTTTTTTTTAATGTATCTCCTCTGGACGGGTTTTTGCCCGCTTCTTTTCAGCCTTATTTGCCTTTTTAACCTTCTTGTTATACTAAGATCATTGTGTCGGCACATCCCGAGCTCATCACTCAAGTGGCCAGGTTTTAAAGGGACCCCAACGGACTCTCACTCATTCTAACATTCAGATTTTGATACTCATAACTCACTTACCTGAGTTAGCGGAGTAAAGGCATTTATTATTTTAATTTTTTTTAATTAGATACTTAGGAAAAAAAATTCCAAGAGAAAAATCTCATTTGCCCTTTTATTAGAGATTAAAGTGCTTTCAAAATTCTTAATGAAAAGATATAATCCTGGTGAACTTAGAAATAAAACCACTTAACATTTTACTAAGAACCTCAAATCTAAATCCAACTCTAAATTCCATTATTAAAAAGCAAGTAAACTTGTTTCACTGAGATTTTATCTTATAACTTTGACCAAGTACTAAAGATTCATAGCAGTTCAAGAGAGAGTTCAAAAATTATTCAAAAACAGAATTCATGATTTCATAATCCATCTGTCAGCAAAAGAATTCATGGAGAATTTTAACAACTTCAATCCAATGCAACAACTATCACAAACACCCCTAATTCTTCTCAAAGTCTATTTTCTTCCCCCACACTTGTTACAGACATTGTCCGCAATGTCTTATCATGAGAATTCTAAAGGGAAAAGAATAGATTTATAGAAACAGAATTGAAACACTAAGAGAAGATAGAGAATGGTACCGCCCTGTCGTTTTGAAGAACAGCACGAACAAGCAAAAAGCCATTATAACAAAATCCCTGTTTCAAAATTCAAGAAACACATCCAAGAGAAACAAGAACAAGAAAAAAAATTAGAGTAGGAGATAGAGCAAGAGTATGAGTTTAATACAGACAAAATTCTCTCTTGCACAAAACAAAGCAAAAGCAGCAAAAAGGGAAATCCAAGCTTGAATCTCAGAAAAATTAGATATCCCCTTTATCAGAATGTGATGCAGTATCCTTCTTTGTAGATGTCATTGGAATATCTGTGCTCGCATCATCTGGAAGTGATCCCCGTTCAATAATCTCAATCCCTCCCGCTTCTTCTTGATAATCATCAGCAATGTATTCCGGATCAATATTTGTTTCAACACCTGTCGAAAGATCCTCAGCAGGAATCAGTAGTCCTATCTTGATCATCAGCTTCACTACTAGAACTACTAAGGCAATCAGGAAGTTTTATCTTCAATGTATCACCAATTGCTTTTAAACTGGCAACCAGGAACCGTTGCATCTTCAAAATCTTTCGCTGCTGGTGTTGAAGAGTCTGAATATCTGCACTTAAACTCTTGATTTCTAACCCTTGTGTATCCCCTGGTGTAGAAACAGGTGAGTAGTATCTTTCTCTTTGCTAGAAGCTTTCGAATACCCCAATGTTGAAAAACACGAGTTGTCATGTGAAAAGATGAAACAACTAAATCTGCAGGTTCCTCAGCAGGAAAAATATTCATATTCTTCAAAATCCGAGTAATATAAGCACCACAATAAACACCGAGAACTTTTACCTGAGCTTGATGACGAATAGCAAAGGCTAGTAGAATAGCCACATTCATTCTAAATCCATTAATCATACTCAACATTGCCAATAAGTCTGGCTGAGTGACAACACTGGTACTATGGACTCGACCATTTAATGTATGAACCAAAAGCCAATGAAGAATGCGATGACTAATTTTATGAAAATGAGTACCTCGAGATTCAGAAGAATTATAAGGTGCTGTAGAGGCAACTGACCTCCAGACTCATTTTGAGTCAAATGGGTTGGCCAAGTAGATGGTAGAGCTTGAAATTCGTCTGACTGAAGTTCTTCCTCAGAGTAAAGTCCTGTATAGCCACAAAACTGATGCATAGTCATATCATAATACTTTCCAAAAGCAGAAAAGGACACCTGATTACGCAAACCAAGTATTGGATGAGGAAATGTGATCTTAAAAGATGACAAGACTTCCAAGTTACTCCTCTATATGTGTTTTCGTTAATTGAAAACAAATTTTCCCAAGCTGGATCTACTAGTAACTGTTGAAAATCGCTGGTTAAACCATATTTCCCGATGACATCCCAATCCAAGCAGGCATTTGGTTTGAAAGTCTTTTATGAACCAAATCTCGAAACTGGTGTCGATGTTCTTCATTCAAACTCGAGGTGGTCTAGATGAACCACTAGATCCACCAGTAGATCTAGGGCGTTTCCTTGGAGCTAATGCCTTCTTTCCCATCTAAAATATATCCTGAAATGCTCACAATTATCAAGTGAAAGATAGGCATAACACCATTTCAATTACACTAGCCCCAAAGGAATACAAAGGTAAAAGAAACTTTATAAGCACAAATGCAGATATCCAATTTTCAATTAGAAATGAACCAATCTTCACAAAGGATAATCAACAACTCATTGTCCAAACAATAATCAAATCCATTTATCTCAATAGAGACAATCAACCAAGTATGATCAGAATAAAGTGTGCAAAGCAAAATCATCATCTGGACTAATCAGCAACCATGGTTCAACATTTCAAGTATAGAAATCACTAAACCAAAATATTGACAGTTCCAAAACATTCCATACATACTACAATCACCAATAATTCCAATTAAACAATTGGATTCATTAAAAAAAAAAATTGAAAGCAAACTTCGCTTGGGCCTTGCAACAAAATGTGGTATCACAATTTTGAATAAAATCCAACCAAACAACTCAGTCATATGCAGCTCCTAACTTCCTTGAACAAACTAAATTGGGGCAAATACAAATTAATGTATCCAAATGATAAACAAAGAGTAAACAACATCAAAGCAAGTTCAAAAACTCCCCAAACACAACAAAAATTAGCAAGGAAATGAAAATACTCATAAACCCTAAAATTCTAATCAAGTGAATGAAGTTTTAGAAGTTTGAATCAAGAAAAGCAAGTTAGAAACATACCTGAAATGGATTCTTGGAATGAGTTTTATGGTTGAATTATTGAAAGATTGAGTTCGTGAAAATGGAAAAAAAATAAAAAAACATGAAAAGAAGAGATTGAGTTTGTGAAATGGAGCGCACGTCCAGAGGAGATTTAAAAAAAAAAAATAAACGTGAAAAGAATGCAGTGCTTGAAATGAACAAAACAAATCCTGCGTTGATTTGAAATGGAGTGCACGTCCAGAGGAGAAATATTCAAATTGAAAAAGAAAAACAAAAACAAAACAAAAACGTCCAGAGAAGATATAAAAAAAAAACGTGAAAAGAAGACAGCAGCTGAAATGAAAAGAAAAAGAAACAAATCCTACGAAGACATGAAATGTAGCGCACGGAGAAACAGTACTGTTTGGATGGCCGTTTCACTCTCGGATCAAATTCGGAATTGAAGTTCTGGGCGGAAACGGACCTGTTTCCTACACCGTTTCGTCGTTTGAGCAAAATTGGAAATGTAAATAACTTTGAAACGTTACTGTTTGGCCGTGCGTTTCATGTCCTGGTCGCAATATAATATCAAAGAAATTTCGAAACGGATCTGTTTCGCAAACCGTTTCACTCTCGGATCAAAGCGTATATGGGGTAAAACATTGAAACGGCTCTGTTTTAAATCCTGTTTCACTTACTGTCTTGTATTGTAATTTTGCTGGGCTCAAACAGGTTTCCATACAGGGTGTTTAGGATCCTGTTTCAATTGATACAACATTCCAAACAGGGTGTTTATATCAGTGTTTCAACTTGAAATTTGTTGAAATAAACCCCCAGAAAGTGAAACATGATACCAAACAGAGCTGTTTGAAATTTTTATAAAAAATTTTAACAAATTTTCTCCGTTTTGACATGATCCAAATGTTCCAAAAATAGCTCCTCCTGCAAAAGAAACTCATTAAAAATAAACTCAAAATCTAAACTTAGCTAAACTAACAAAAAGCATAAAGAAAAGAAAGCAAAAGTTAGACTTGGGTTGCCTCCCAAGAAGCGCTTTTGTTTAACGTCGTTAGCTCGACTCAAAGAAATGGCAAAAATTATCCAAAAACAATGAGTTTCAGATCCTCTTTTTCTTCAAAAATCTTTTGATCACCCAAATAGAGCTTTAACCTTTGACCATTAACTTTAAATGTACCTTTATCTGGATGTTCAAGCTCTATTGTTCCATAAGGAAAAACTTGTCTTACTCGAAATGGTCCAGACCATCTAGATCGAAGCTTCCCAGGAAACAACTTCAATCTGGAGTTGAAGAGTAGAACAAGATCACCTTCTTTGAAGTGCTTCTGATGTGAGATTCTCGCATCATGATATTGTTTCATTTTCTCCTTGTAAATGCATGAGTTGTCATATGCAATAAGTCTCCATTCATCCAACTCATTCAATTGCAACTTCCGTTTTGCACCTGCTTTCTCAAGATCTAACCTCATTGTTCTTAATGCCCAATAAGCTTTATGTTCAAGCTCAACTGGAAGGTGACAAGCTTTTCCATAAACCAAACGATATGGTGTAGTGTCTAAGGGAGTTTTATAAGCTGTTCGATATGCCCACAAAGCATCATCTAACTTTTCAGCCCAATCCCTTCTATGATGAGACACTGTCTTTTCCAAAATTCTTTTAAGCTCCCTATTTGAAACTTCCACTTGACCACTCGATTGTGGATGATATGGAGTAGCAAGTCGATGAGTGACTCCGTATCTCTTAAGCACTTTGTCAAGTTGACTATTACAAAAATGTGTTCCTCTGTCACTTATAAGTGCTTTAGGAGCTCCGAATCGAGAAAAGAGTTTCTTTAAAAATTTAACTACTACCCTTGCATCATTGGTTGGAAGAGCCTGAGCTTCAACCCATTTGGATACATAATCCACTGCAACAAGAATATATTTTGACCAAAGGATGGGGAAATGGTCCCATAAAATCAATACCCCAAACATCAAAAACTTCACACTCTAAAATATATTGCTGAGGCATTTCATTCCTTTTAGAAATATTACCAACCCGCTGACACCTGTCACATTGAGCTACAAATTTTTGAGCATCCTTGAACAATGAAGGCCAATAAAATCCGGATTCCAAAACCTTATGAGCAGTTCTATTGGCATTATATGATGGCCTCCAGTTGGTCCTGTATGACAATGAAATAAAATTTGCCATCCTTCATCATGGGAAACACACCTTCTAATCACTTGATCTGCACAAATTCGGAAAAGATAAGGATCTTCCCAAAAATAATGCTTCAAATCAGCAAAGAATTTCTTCTTTTGATTCCGGTTCAGATCATCAGGTAAAATTCGTGCCACCAAATAATTCGCAATGTCAGCAAACCAAGGTATACTAGATTCCTTGATAGTAGAAATGACAAATAATTGTTCCTCTGGAAAATTGTCATTGATATCAACATCATTCAAATCCTTCGCAGATGGATTCTCAAGTCTTGACAAATGATCCGCTGCCAAATTTTCAGCTCCTTTCTTATCTTTTATTTCAAGGTCAAACTCTTGAAGAAGCAAAATCCATCTAATAAGCCTTGGTTTTGCATCTTGCTTTGTCAACAAGAACTTCAAAGCGGAGTGGTCTGTATAGACAATAACCTTGGATAAAGAAGATAAGATCGGAATTTGTCAAAAGCAAAGACAACCGCCAACAACTCCTTTTCAGTTGTTGAATAATTTGCTTGAGTAGAAGTGAGAGTCTTGCTTGCATAATAAATAGGTCGAAAGTATTTATCTCTCCTCTGACCCAAAAAGCACCTAATGCGGAATCACTTGCATCACACATTATCTCAAATGGAAGATTCCAATCTGGTGTGACCATAATTGGAGCAGTAATAAGCTTATGTTTGAGAGTTTCAAAAGCTTTAAGACAATCTTGATTGAACTCAAAAGGTGTATCTTTCTCCAGAAGTTTTGTCATAGGCCTTGCAATTTTAGAAAAATCTTGAATAAATCGACGATAAAAACCCGCATGACCTAAAAAACTTCTGATTGCCTTGACTGAAGTAGGTGGTGGAAGTTTGGAAATCACTTCTACTTTCGCATCATCAACTTCAATGCCTTTCTTTGAAATTTTATGACCAAGGACAATACCTTCTTGAGTCATAAAGTGACATTTTTCCCAATTTAAAACCAGATTAGTGTCCTCACAACGCTGCAACACTAATTCCAAATTATGAAGACAAGTATCAAAAGTATTTCCAAAAACGGAAAAATCATCCATATAAACTTCCATACTCTCTCCAACCATGTCTTCAAAAATAGCCATCATACATCTTTGAAAAGTGGCTGGGGCATTGCACAAACCAAAAGGCATACGACGATAAGCAAAAGTGCCAAATGGACATGTAAACGTCGTTTTCTCTTGATCTTCCGGTGCAATTGGAATCTGAAAATACCCAGACATCCCATCCAAGAAACAATAAAGCATGCCCTGCCAACCTTTCAAGCATTTGATCAATAAATGGAAGAGGAAAATGATCCTTCCTTGTTGCATCATTCAATTTGCGGTAGTCTATACATACTCTCCAGCCCGTGACTGTCCTCATTGGAATAAGCTCATTTTTTTCATTTGGTACAACAGTCATCACCTTTCTTTGGTACAACTTGCACAGGGCTCACCCATTCACTATCAGAAATTGGGTAAATCATACCCGCATCCAAGAGCTTAATAATCTCTTTCTTGACTACATCCCTCATGTTTGGATTTAATCTTCGTTGTGACTGAACTACGGGTTTAAAACAATCCTCCATGAGAATTTTATGAGTACAAAAAGAAGGACTGATTCCTTTAATATCCGCAATTTTCCAAGCAATAGCCTTCTTATGTTGACCAAGAACCAAAAGAAGTTTATCTTTCTGTTCTTCACTAAGATTAGAAGATATTATCACTGGAAGTTTAGAATCTTTTTCTAGAAAAGCATATTGAAGATAATCAGGAAGTTGTTTCAATTCTAACTCCGGTGGATCTTCTATTGAAGGCTTAGAAAGTTGAAGAACAGAATTATCAATCTTTTCATAAACCCCTTCTTTCTTAAACTCCAAATGATTATCAAACTTTTGAACAAATGATTGTAATTCAGAATTAGTCTCTTGTTTCCCATTCATCAAACAAAGAGCTAATAAATCATTACACAACAATTCAGGAATTGCATCAACCACAGCCAGTCAAGATAATCAATAGCAAAACAAGTATCATCTTGATGCAAACCTTGTTTTAAAACCTCAGACATTTTCACAACCACTTCTTCATTCCCAACTCTAAGCACCAACTTTCCATCATCAACATCAATTATAGCTCTAGCAGTAGCTAAGAAAGGTCTACCCAAAATAAGAGGAATGTCAACATTTGCTTCTATATCAAGGATAACAAAATCAACAGGAAAGATAAAATCTTGTACCTTTACAAGGACATCCTCCACAACTCCTCTAGGAATTTTCACCGACCGATCAGCCAATTGTAGACTCATTCTTGTTGGCTTGGGTTCTCCTAAACCCAATTTCTTGTACATTTGATATGGCATCAAATTGATACTAGCTCCCAAATCAGCTAGTGCTTTCTCTTCAGCCAAATTCCCAATCAAACAAGGAATTATGAAACTTCCAGGATCTTTGAGCTTTTTGGGAAGCTTATTTTGAATCACCGCTGAACATTCTCCTCCCAAAGTAACAGTGGATATCTCTTCAAGTTTCCGCTTGTTTGTTAGAAGCTCCTTTAAAAATTTTGCATATCTAGGCATTTGAGAAAGAGCATCAACCAAAGGAAGGTTGATATGGAGCTGTTTAAAAATCTCCAAAAATTTTCCATAATGCTCATCAACTAAATTTTTCTTGAGCCTTGAAGGATATGGAATTGGAGGTTTATATTCTGGAATTGAAATTGTCTTTGGTTTCTCTTCAACTGAAATTTCATTTTGTTTTTCTTCATTTTGCAACAAATCTGATTCAGAAGTTGATTTGTTCTCTTCATTGACTTTCTTTTCTTGAATTCCAGATTTTACTTCCTTTCCACTTCGAAGAGTAATAGCTTTCACATGTTCTCTTGGATTAATTTCAGTGTTACTTGGAAGAAAACCGGGTTGTCTCTCAGACAACATTTTTGCTAGCTGGCCCACTTGAGTTTCCAAATTATGAATTGAAGCTCCATGATTTCTCAAAGTGGTCTCTTGATTCTTTATGATCAAATCCAAAGATTTTTGCCTTTCATCAGAATCTTTAATGAACTTCATCATCATATTTTCCAGTTGAGAGCTAGAACCTTGAGCTTGTTGCTTTTGAAAACCAGGTGGAAAATTGGAATTCGGATTAGAATTAACCCGCTGCACATTATTGTTATTATTATTCCAAGAAAAATTTGGATGATTTCGCCATCCCGGGTTATAGGTATTGCTGTGATTATTTTGAGCCCGGATGGGATTCCCCAAATAATCTACTTGCTCAACAAATGACTCCTCACCACTAGATGGTTCAACATAAGCAAGTTGTTGCTGTTGTGAAAAGATAAACCATCAATTTTCTTTGAAAGAGACTCTACCTTGGACATAATGGTGGTAGCCATATCCACATTCAACATACCAGCTGGTTTCTTGTCCCGACTCCTAGTGTGTGACCATTCATAATTGTTTGTGGCCATGTCTTCAAAAAGTTTCAAACTCTCTTAGGAGTCTTATGATTGAGAGTACCACCAGCTGCGGCATCAATCATTTGTCTTGTTTGATAGTTGAGTCCATTATAAAAAATTTGGACTTGCAACCATTTGGAATACCATGATGTGGACATCGTCGCATAGATTCCTTGAATCTCTCCCATGTCTCATATAAAGTCTCCATATCCATTTGATGATATGATTGAATCTCAGCACGGAACTTAGCTGTCTTGGAAGGAGGGAAAAATTTATCCAAAAATTTTTAATGAGATCTTGCCAAGTGGTAATTGAATTTATAGGCAAAGAATGTAACCACTGCTTTGCTTTTCCTCTCAAAGAAAATGGGAAAAGTCGAAGTCTCACAGCATCATCACTCACTCCGTTGAACTTGAAAGTATCACAAATCTCAAGGAAAGCTTGGATATGAGTGTTAGGATCTTCGTCTTGGAGTCCATCAAATTGTGCATATTGTTGCACCATTTGAATAATCGCTGGCTTTAGCTCAAAATTATTCGCCTCAACCCGAGGACGAACAATACTAGAATTAGCCCCCGTCAATGCTGGTCTTGCAAAATCAGAATTAGTCCTTGGTACATGATGAAGATTGAAGTTGTCCTGTTGAAATTCATGTCCTCTATTTTCAACTGGATCAGCCATATCTACTGTTGAAGAAGATGATTCAGCTAAGTCTTTGTTCTTCTTCCGATACTTGAGAATAATCTTTTCCGGATCGGAATAAATTTCAACAAGTTGCGTCCCTTGACTCGGGTCATACACTGCACAAAACAACAAAATAGGATAGATCACTCAATTAACACAACAAGAACTAAACTAGTAGATATAGAGCTTTCCTAATATTACTCCTAATCCCCGTTGGCAACGGCGCCAAAACTTTGATGGTGATTTCCTTGCCAATCGTAGTTTAAATTTGTAAAATCCTTTCTTAAACTTCTACGAAAGACAATAGGCAGTGAACCTATCAACTCGTAGTATAGTGTTTAGATCGGAGTCGTCCACGAGGAAGGAATAAGTACTAGTAATCACTATATTTCTACTATTTAGCCAGATTAAAAGAGGTGATTGATTTAACACTAAATGCTAAAAAAAAAATTACAATCTAAAAAATAAGAAGGAATCACAATCACTTAGAAATCAAGAAAGATTTAACAGTCAATTATAACAACGACCTAGATCTTGTTCTTCATTTAATTTCATCATGTATATCATAGAACACTAAAGATTATCTTGTTGAAATCTTATACCGTTGAGTTCCTTATACAAATCAATAATCCTCTCGGATATATCAACTTATCTAATCTTAGATTGATTAATTAGGATCTCTCCTTAACTAATTACAATCTAAAATTGCATGAAGATCAAGAACTCATAAAAATAAGAAAATTACGGAAGATTCTTGTAACCTATCTCTAGGATCACAATCAAATCTCTTCAAATTGCATAGATCTATTCATGAAAGTAATTTCTCAATTGACTTAAATGAAATCAAAATCAAACTTGTACTCCGAATATACAAATCTGAAGAACGATAAAGAATCATGCAAATTGAATATAAGATCATCAACAAGAATTCATTAATTTCCAGATCTCAATACATGATGAAAATTAAATTTGAACAAGATCTAGATCTATGATCTACTCCTCCATCAACATGATAAGAATCAATTGAATTTCAATATGAGAAAAAGAAATCATGATTACAACCTGTAAAAGATTGAAATTCAATTCCAGAATTCAGATCTTCAATTTCAATGTAATCTTCACTTGAATCTTCGTTACTTGTGTTTTCCAAAAGAAGAAGTCTCTCCAAACAGAAGAAAAACGTCTATGGTAAGTATAACAAAGTCTAACTAACTCCCTTTTTCTCTCTCCAAAAAGATATATATACTAAAAAGAAAACATCAAGACGCGGAGTTTGAAACGCCATCCAAAACAGAGCTGTATAGGATGCTGTTTCACTCTCTGGATGTTGTTCTGATTCGATACAGGGTTCAAAACAGTACTGTTTGGCACCCTGTTTCACTCTCTGATGCCTTCTCTGGGTTGATACATGCGTCAAACAGCTGTTTAGAAAGCTGTTTCAATTTCTGTTGGTTGTTTGATCCATACATGCTTTGATACCAAGCTGTTTTGAACTGAAAATCACCAAACTTGATTTTTTTCTTGTCAATTTCATTTGATTTCTTCATGATAAGTCTTTTATTTCCTGAAATGGACAATTTATTTAATTAAGCCCAAATATTGATGATTTTCATTCAAAATATTTCTTGAAAAATCCCAAATCATACTCAAATTAAGGGTGTTAATGCATTTATCACTAAGAGTCCTCAGCTAGATAGTCAAGTCTACTATCGCCATCCCCATGATCTACATATAGATCATACCTAAATAGATCATACCCAACATTATCTTCACATGTACCTGAAAAATTAAAAGAATGAGCGAAAACACCCATTACACCATACCACAAACAAATATGCATGAACATGCCAATATACATCACATACATTCCTAAAACTAATGCAACAGACACAAATTATTATATTTAATTAGTGAAAAAAAAAAAAAACAGCACGGTTTAGAACCATATGCATCTAGTCCTAAACTCAGAGTAGCTCATGATCTCGATTCACAATCTTTATAAAATAGTTTATATATAATATATTGATGTTGGGTACACTCCACATATCGTTGCGTTCTGCCATACGGACCGGAACGACTCCTAATCTGCCAGAATCATTTCCAAGTGCAACTCCACTAGAGACAGTGCTTCACAAGGATTATCAGGGTGCCTCGTTAGTATCATACTCTACACTACAAGGTCTTTACTAACCAAAGCGATACACAAACAACACTCTGTACAATTATCTGTCGGATAAGATTTAATCAAATTATTTTCTAAACCTACATGCACAAACAACAGGCAAGGTAAGGTCGTACCTGGTATTGCTTCCAACCCAAATTCGCCAACAAGACTTCTAAAAGAAAAGAACCCTAATCTCTCAGATATCCCTGATCAATAATATGTCTCAATCAATTTCAACTTGCAATACAAAATTAAACCCTAATCTTTAATTTCATAATCCCACCCAAAGAATCTACGAAAAGCAATTAACACACCTATCTCTTTTGTTTACTATTCAAAGAAACCGTCCAATACAGCTTTCTCCCCATTCTCCTAATCTCTCCACATCTTCCTTCAATACATATATGTAAAGTCTCCAATTAACAATTCGAAATGCAACAATAGATGAATGGCTCTGGAACAACAATATTGAATGGATTCTTACGTACCTAGAACTTGTAGATCTCAAATCGAAATAAGAATCCTAATCTACAATTCTCCTAAATTTCAATAATAAACTAAAATCACAAACCTATAATCCTCAAATCGTAGAAATCATAAAACCCTAAGAAAGATATTACCTTTGGCCTTTGAATCAGAGTCTCCTAGATCTCCAATCACTCTAAGGTTTCGCCACAACTCTTGGAACTTCTTCAAATCCATAGAACAACTTATATTAGAAGATTGCACTAAAGAGAATGATTGAAAAAGACTAGAGAAAGGCCCACTTACCTAGGGTTTTGCTGAGGAAAAGGTATGACAAGGTCGTAGCATCCACGGTCTATTTATAAAGAGAGTTAGCTTTGGAAAAATGCAACCCTAGCTTAGGAAAAACATGGACATACGCCAACCTTTATGTCGGCAGCTTAGCTGGAGACACCGGCAGCCATTAGTCCGGCTACACCGGCAGCCATTAGTCCGGCATAGGACTAATTTCCATAGCAAATTTTCAAAACTTCAATGCTGAAGCTTAGGCCGTAGTCCATTATCTTCAAGCCGGTGACTTAGGATTAAAGGCTGACAGCTTAGATGCCGACCTAAGCCCAATTCGGCAGATCATTCGCCTGTGACTTCCTCGTGTCCAAATTCATCTATTCAATGAAAAAAATACCCTTTTATGTATCACTATATTACAATTATACCCTTCATTACGAATTATTTATTTGCACTTTACAAATGACATGGGTGTCTGTAACTTAAGAACTGGAAGTATCAAGCAGTTTTATCAACTTGAATCAAGCAAGATAGAGTCACTACTTTTATGGATGATTCCATAAGAGCAAGAGATTAGTTATAATATGAAAAGCTAAAGAAAATGATTTTTTTTTTTTAGCAAGATAATTAGTATATTTCAATAGCAAGTTTTATAGTCTTTTCTCTATTTGTTGGGAGAATTTAATTATTGAAGATATGTACCATTCTACTCTCCCTTAAAAGAACCAGAGGCAATAGCTGACATTTCTCCCCTAATAAGTCAAGCATGATATTAGGTAGAAAAAGGAAAGAAAATAAAACAGAGGCTTAAAATTCACATACATAGAATTGCAACAAAGAAATTATCTATCCATCTGCCTTCTATTTACTAGATAAATCATGAAGTAAAGTTTATTCGAAACATGGAAATCTAGCCTAATAAAGTATGATCATACTTAATTTAATCAATGCTTAGCATTCTAGGTTTTTGTCTAATACACATTTAATTAAGATTCCTATAAGTTTTAGATTTGAGAAAAGTGAAAGGAGTTATTAACCTTAACAATGAAACAATGAGATTTTGAGCAACTTGTTGGTCCATATAAACAAGCAATATGGAATTATTAAACATTAAATAATTTCACAATCATATACACAACCCTTCTAGATTATTCTTTAATGAGATAAACAAAGCTTATAAACGACTTCAAAGATTAATGCACGAAAGCAGTAAAATAATTAAATAATTTTTTAAAAAGATAAATACAATATAATTTAAGAGGATTAAGGAAGTGACTTATAAAGGTTTTTTATTGCACATCAATTCTCTCTTCTAACTTCAAGGATATCATACATTTCAACAAATTTTAGAAACTTAGAGAGCACAATAGCTTTAAAAAGAGTCATACATACAAAATAAAGATGATGGGACATCATGACTATGTTAATTGTCATAATGCTACAGTGAGATCAGAACATCCAAATAGCAAAAATTACGAGTAAAGAAAAAAAAAAAAAGCTAAATTGGCTAACTAGCTTATAGATAGCTAAAAGACTAATTAGTAAAAGAAACTTGTACATGGAAAAAGAATATCTACTCTGTTTCACTCATATAAACATGAACAATTCTATTGATATGTTTGAGGATAAGAAAGATGAACCGTTAAGCAACATAAAAATAATGGCAACAAGATAAACTTTTGCAGTGTTTAATGCCACATTCTTGCAATCAAGTAAGATGCTCACGGACCATACAGGCAATCTACATGAATTGCCATTTAAAGTCACATTGACATCAAAATTGGTTCCCATATTGGCAAGAAAAGTAGCACATGATCTTAAATTAGTTTTATACATGGTTTCCTCAAAAGGAAACATTAGGAACTTCATTGCAACATGGTAAATGTATTATAAAGTTAAATATGTTCTATCTTGTTGCATCTCAAATTCTAAAAAGGGTGATAATTGTTACACACGACAACAAAAGATCGTTCCATAAGATAAATATTAATCTAATATAAGAGGAGTAAGACCGAGATTCACTTGCTCTCAAGGTACTAATTTATGAAAAAAAGATCAAAGACTATTTGTAATCTTGGAGAACTAAAAACACATAAATTTAAGTGCAAGGAAATGAAACGCAAGATTAGGGTAGGAAGCATCTCATAGAACTTGTAATTATGTGAAGTTTCTTTAGACATGAAATGAAAATTTATAAGTTTTTGAATAAAAGTACCTCTAAGTTTGTTCCAAGAGAAGTGGTTACTAGATCTGTTGCTATCAATGCTTCCTCATAAAGTTTAATTGCCTTATGCACATCTTTTAGGTGCCCTCACTTCGGCTGCTTAACAAGTCATACAATACATTTTGCAACATAATGATTTGGTATACGATGACAATTGTGTAACTCTAGTATAGTCATTATTTGTTATTATCTAGAATAGCTACTATCCCATCAAAGTATCAAACCAAGGATTCTTTTAGAGTTAAAGAACCTTGCAACATCATACTATAATGATAAACTATAAGTTCTTCATGCAATCAGACAAAAGCATACCATATTCATCAATTGGATATATATATATCCATATATATGATTTCCGAAATACTCAGAGCTTCAAGAGGAAACAAGCGTAGAACTAGTCTTAATATGTGTATTCCTTCTAGATATAACAAGTTTATGGAGTTGGTAGAAAATATTGAGATATGCTTCAAAATTGCCTAATATAACCAAAAGAGAGCATGATAATGAGGATGACAAAACTAAGATCATCTCAAGATTCGTTTCAATTCATCCTATTATAAACTAAAATCACTTAAATTCTTTTGAGGAGGAAGCTTTTCCCCTAATAGATATGTGCTTGGAAATGAGAAAGAGTTATATAATAGAAAGTTATTGTTTACAAAAGGAAGATTAGTTGCATCTAAACAAAAGGAAACCCAATGCATTATAACAATACAAAGTAAAATATCAACAAATGGCTTCAAGAGATGTTGAAACGAATATAAAGTAAGGCATATAACAAAGAAGCTACACATATCTATTGACAAGTGAAATGACAACATACACAGCTAGAAATCCATAGAAGCAAGGGGACTCACTTATTCTAAGTAATTAATCTCAAGATGATTAGTGACAATATCTACTCCCATACACTTGAACATGAAATTTTTCAATGCCATAAACTGATACTTGCATGTGAGACTTTGTTTGTAAATCCTTGGTTTCAACTTCCATACACCATAAGAGAAGTTATTCAAAGATTACCTCAATTATCATTCTTTCAAAAAGATCATCCATATTGAAATTGATAATAATTTGACAGTGAGGCTACAAATTTCTGGATAAACGTGACAACAAGACACAACTTAAATGGAAAACAATATAAAACATGAACCATGAGACATCGAACATTGCCAAAACAAGTGAAACCCAAAATTAGGATTACCCAACATTCTTATAAAATAGATATATCATTTGTCATCTAAACTATAATTTCACTAAAGGGAAACACAATCCAATGACACACAATAACATGGATTACCCCTCACACTTGTGATCTAACAATGACTATGCTCCACAAGAAAAGATTTAACATGCATATTAAAATGAAACAAAAACATGCAAAAGGAAGCAATATATGGAAAAGGCAAAGATACGAAATCAAAGAAGATATATTCGCTATCGCATGGTTGTTGTCGAAATTCTGAATCCAACTCTAAGACACTTCTGATTGCATCAAAATGTGAAGCAAAATACAGAAGGCATCAATACTTCGAACAAACCTAGGTTATTTCTTGTGTTAATTTGATTAGAATCGAGTCCCATAGAAAATGAGAAAGAGAGAGAGAGAGAGAGAGAGAGAGACTCTTACAAAGCTAGTGTTGCTCACTGAGTTGGTGTTAAGACTCAAGACTAGAAATTAAAGCAAAGAAACTCAATTAGGGCTAGGGTTCAAGACAAGTTGAAGCTATGACCAGAGACAAATTCTTTGAAAATTGGCTCTTTGAAGGAGGACAGATTCGAGCTTTTGAAAAAATAGACTAATTTGTCCAGTGAAACAAGCTCTTGTCCCAATATCCATATAAGAATGTTTTTTTCAAAAGTTGTCAAGTACTCCTAGAGTTAGAGCTGGGCATATGGGTTGTGGCTCGTAGGCCAGCCTGCTAATCAACTTAAAAAAGCGGATTGCAGTAAAAAAAATTTTGGCCTATTTAACCAATGCTAAAGCGAGCCAAAAAAATCAAGAGGAGAAGTTTAAAACAAGAATAATATAATAACATATTAGTGATTATTTATGAATGTTATGGAAAAACAAAGATTGATGCATGTATCACAACTATTATAATATTTTTTAAAATATATATTTATTAATTTAAACATAATATGATATCTAATAAATCATTTTAAAAACTTGTTTTTATATATAAGTAATTAAAATAGCAATAAAATTAGTCATTAATATAGATAAAACCTTAAAATATATAAATATTCTAATTTTCACATAAACTAACATAAAAAAAAATTAAAAATTAAAAAAAAAATTTAGCTCTCGGGCCGACCCGTTTAGCCAATAAGCCAAAGTGAGCCAACTCCGAGCTTAGGAATTTTGGTCTGTTTAACCCGGGCCTGGCCAAGCCAACTCATTTACTCGCTTTGCCTACCTCTATTTGGAGTCTTTTATCTAGTTCCAAGACAAAAAAAAAAAAAAAAAAAAACGAAACAAAGGACTATGGGATTAGTCCTGTCCAGTCCCAGGATTAATGAGAACAAAACACTGCCTAAGAATAAATCTGTAGTGGGACATATTCTTGAATATGAAAGAGTAACATCCAAAGAGGATAAACAATGTATAGTGGAAAGATACAATGAAGCAATGAATAAAATAAAATAAAATAAAAGTACATGGAAGTTATACAAAGACACAAGGATTAAGATTTAGATTTGCTCCAAAGTTTATACAACTTTCGAGGACGAAAGTTCTTTTGAGGGGGTAGAATGAAATAGCCCAAAAAACTATTTTAAAGTCAAGGAAATTTTTTAATATGAATATTTTTTAATTACAATTTTATTTTATTATAATTACAATTTATCTCACTTTAGAAGGACAGGTATATCATAGCAATAATATACCTTACTAAAATATTAAAGGATGTACCCAAAAAAAAATAATGAGGATAACCTCACTTTAACGTCTGTGTGATATGCTTAAGGAAATTTCACAAGAATTTTAAGAGCGTATGCTACTAGGTGTGGGTGTAAATCTATAAACAAAGAGTAAGTAGATTATTAAGATATTATAATCTTGGTGATAGGTAACCAATACTAAAGGAATAAGATTTCAAAATTTATTTAAGGTAAAAATATAAGTATCAATTTCAATCTTTTAGTTATAACAAGTTTTAATTTTATTGTTATTATAAAGGATTAATCGGAACGTTGCTTAATTAGATGTATATATATATATATATATATATACATGGTGTCTATTGGAACATCTTAATAATTATTTTATTTTAAGTAAGATGACATGACATGGAGTCTAATATAATTAAAATAACAAAAAAAACAAATATATTGATATTTCTTTCCAATTCTATTAGCTGATCATCCTTTCTATTTTTGTCAAAGAATTTTTATAATAAATAATTATTATTATGATAATGAAAAAATAATAATACTAAATAACAATAATAATGACATGCATATATACATCTTCTAATCATAATCCATGATAACATATCCAGTCTAAACAAACAGTCACAATCAATGATATGGATAAATATGAATAACATTATAGGAAACTCTATTAAATCCCGATATATATATTAATTAATCTACTTCAAATTTTTTCATAATCATAAATAATAACCTCTACATATTCCTTTAGATCTCCAAACCTTCTTTATTCCATAATTCCCAAAAACCTATAACCAATAGAGGAACCTTGAGAAAATTTCTTAGAAATAGGTTTAACATTCTTATAACTAGATTTAACATTATTGAAACCTATGAAGAGGATCAACAAACTTTTCTAGAAAGATTGGTGTATCATACAGTTTTTGGTGGAGAAAAGGATTATATATGAAGGTTAGGTAGGATCAATCTATTTGTGTATTGGAGAAACTTAAGGAAGTTGGACAAGAGATACCAACAAGACACTACTCATAATTGGATTCAAGACTTTCATTGTGAGGGATCCGCTATTCTAGGTACGCAATGACATGTGCGTTGCTTGATAGGATAAAAATTGCTAATACCATGACCAATATGTAAAGCTGGATAATAATGTGTGTTGCTTGCTGTTTGGTTATCTCAAGTTAGAGATCTCAGATCTTGACATGGTAGTTAGATGCTTAGGCCATTTTCTTATGGCTTGATGGATAGTTGATGACGGGAATAGTATCATGTGTAACGGTCATCTGAACAGAGAGAAGTTATATCGAGCATAGTTTGAGGATTGAGTCTCGATAGACTATATGATATAGATGGATTGTGATGGTGGTGTTTGAATAACGACTGTGAACCTCAGACGAGACTACTTCTAATTTTTCTTTTTAGGTGAGAGGCCGACTATTCTCGTTAATCCCCAATACTGTTGTGGTAGTATTGTAGCCCAGGTCCCCCGTTGTGTTGCTTGGAGTCATGAGTACTCCTTTGTTGCTTATTACACTTAAATTAAATATTTAAATTAATGATTGCTGCATTAGTATAGGAATGCATGAGCATATCGTATGTGTTTGCATTGTTATGTATTTTAGCTCACCTTACTGGGGATTTTTTTTTTCTTTTAAGATAAAGGAGGAGTTTATGTGCTATGATGATGACCTCAACTTATGGGATTGGGCATATGCTTTATAGTTTCGAGATAACTTATAAAATAGGTTGTTTAGTTAAATCTTAATACTTCAGTTAGGTTTGAATTATTGAAAAATTTGGAGTGTAATATATATAGATTCATAATAATATGTAATATTTCAAATGCTTGTAGTTTATTTATTATATTTGTATTCTAGTTGTTATGTCCCTTAGCACACTCATAAGTATGAGTATATGACAGATTGCTCACATCCTTAAATTTTAGGTATGACAATGGCAAGCCCTGATCCATGACCTATGGTCTAGGCCATGTGAATCTAGATTTCAAAGGTGAAATGACTTGAGAGAACCATGCCCTACCATACGGCCCCGATTAGCAAACTATCTCAATTTAAAGCATAATGTGCTGTAAGACCTAAGTGTTCCATGCCCCGTGCCAAAGCCTGTGGTGTCGGTTGTAAGCTAGTTTTCAACCTTATTTCTTATTTTATTTTTTATTAGTTTATTATATTTAATTGTCAATTTACTATTTTACCCTTAACTCTACTTATAGTCTATAAAAAGGACTTTTAGGCATTGTTTAAGAACCTTTTGGCACTTTTTGGGTTAAGCATATCCTTGAGAGTTTTCTTAAGTCTTTTTCTTTCCATCCATCACCATGATTGTGTGAAAGTTTTGTTGTTTTATTGATCGTGCATCATATTGATTAATTAAAATAACTAATTTGATTCCATTTCTTGGTGCATAATATTTTTTTACAATGGATCGTTCATATCTTTTGCTCTTTGTTTTCTTTATTCCCGAAAATAGTAAAAACATATTATCAATTGAAGCTTTGTTGGTTCCTATTATAAAACCTTTACAGAATTCCATCTCATATCATGTTGGTATTGAAGCTTGAGGTTATGTGAGGAATCTATGGCATTTATAGAGTTGACTTGTGGAAGAAGTTAAGTAAGCATTTCTATTTTGAGCAACAAGTTTTCATCTGTTTTAAATATGTGGGACAATTTGAAGTTGAAATCCACAATAAATCCTAAAGGGAGGCTGAACTTAGTATAGGGGATTGGATGTAGTCAATGCATGTCATGCCTCAAAACAGGGCTTAGTAGGATTGCTCTAAAGTTATCATATCACGTGTCCATCCGTAATATGATAACCATCTTGCAAGCCAGAGATTACAAGACTTTATCTTATTTATTTACTTTAAAAAATTTAATTACATGGATATAACATCTCTATTTAAACATATTATGGAATCTAATTTTCCATAGTCTATCAAGATCATAGAGAATCGGTATCCCTTACCAAATAATAAATATTGGATATCGACCAACAAAATCTAAGATCTTACTTGTTTATACAAGTTATCTAATTTGCATTCTAAGTTCATCATAACCCACATCTCTAAATTCAATAAAAATACGTTAGAGAAGTACTGGTTAAACATTCCTAGCCCAATCCTAACTAGTATTATTCCTGCATAAAAACTGTTAGAGGGTAAATGAAACCATGGTCTCAGTGAGATAACCTGACTAGACCACACATCAAGCAATAACAAATAAGTTTAATTAACAAGTGTATGCCATGCAATAATCAACCATATGTATAAGTACAAGTTTGGATAATTCGAAATCCAAACAAGATAGAGATTTATGCCCTCTCATCGGGGTTGGAAGAAAGCCATGGTGAGTGACATATCATGCCCAGGAGAATCAGAGAACCAAGGAAGATTGGGTACCATAAACTCTTACAAATTAATTTTAAACATTTCACTTTTATGTTTGGAACAAAGAAACTCCATTAAGTATTAGCCATTCCATGTTGATACCACGAGCGGCACTCCTTCGATGCTAGTTTAGTTCTCATGGATTCGAACGGAACAAAGGTACTCTTTTGTAGAACTAAGAAAATGTCATCTAAAAAGACCAAGCATGTTACTAGGGAACCGAAATGCTAATACGTAGCGAAGTCATAACTCCTTTTAATACAGTGTATGCAAATTATGTAATGCATGTCCATTTTTATTTATAGTACCAATAGTTTTTAGTCCGATTTAAGGTGATCATGCAATTCACAGACAAACATCAACATGCTTCATATAGTAATTATCATATAATAAAATTATTGTTTATATTATGATATTTTGGCAATCAACCATACATCAAGCATCATGCAGTATACTCAATCCCTCATGCATGTTAGTTTAATATATTATTACAAATGAAACTATACTACAAGCACAAACAATATGATAAGATCAAAGTTACTCACATGTCGTCCATGCTAAACTGTCGTAATATGCTACTAGAAATCCAAGAACTGTTATATTTTTCCTATAAAATGAGATAACAAATATCTATTATTGTGATGTTATTTTATATAATGATATTGATGGTATTCTTTCATGTCCTATTTATCAATTCTAATATGTTTTTATTTACTTTGTTAGAGGCCTTAAATTTATCTAAGTTATATCCTTTTGGTAAAGTTGTAGAATTTATATATATATTATATATAATATATAAGAGAAATCTTCTTAATTTATGGAATATTTAATAATTCTATTATTAAGCTTTTATTATTTATGTGATCTTTTTAGTATGTCTATCTTAAGATAGTTGATATTTGCTATCTATTATTTATTTTCATTTTCCTTGTTTTGATCATAATTGACATCTATATTTTATTTAGGATGTTTTCTTTATAATTTATTTAAGTTTCTCTTCTGTTAGTATCCGTATTGATAGTGAATTTTTATTTATTATTTATTCATTTGTCAATCTTATATGTTTTATGTGAATTGAAATTTCTATTTATATGATTACATTTTGTATCTAGTCCTTTAATTATTTTTCTAACATATTCGTAGTTTCCTAGAGTTTAAATATATATTAAATATTTACTAAACTTTAATTTTATTTTTATTGAATAATTATAGAGTTTGTGTTTAATAGTTCAGTATTTTATTATTGTCATCATTATTATTTTTATATTGTTCTTAGTTTGACCATCTTATGGTAATTAATATTTATTTTCTATTATTTATTTTTATCATGTTTCTTTTGGTATCATTTCATGTTATTATCTGTTATTTATGGGAATCATATTATTCTTCGTTATGACTTATTTTTATTTTCCATTATTATAATCTGATTTTTTATATAATATAACAAAAGTGTTTTCTATTTAAAGGTTATTAAAGTTCAACACTTAACAATATTTAAACATACTAATCTTAAAGTATTTATATTATTTGTTAAGTTTTATTTTCTATTTTCTTCTTCTTCCCTTATATATATATATATATAATACTATTATGAACAAACATATTTCATCCAGTCGGCACCAACACGGTCGGCGTTGAACTCTAGATTGCTGGCGTTCATTAAATTTTTACATAACTTTACATCTAGTGTACACTAGCTCAAGGCTATTAGCTTTTACACGTACGTCGCCAATTTAGGAATTATATGCCACCGGCGTTCGTTCATTTTTACCTAAAACAAAATTTTATGTAGCGTTCATTCAGTGTAGGCCGACCCGAAGGCCGCCAGCCTATCCTCATACACCACCGACTTTGGTGGTTTACGCTGTCGGCGTAGGGCCAGTGTAGGTATTGTTCATCATCTTCTTCATTTTTTTTGTTTTGTTTCTCAAAACTTTTCTCATTCTATATGTATTATATTTGTATGTTTAATTATTTTTTAGTGTTTTGACATGATCATAAGCTACTTTTTGTGATCTGTCAGCACATATAACATCTCATAATCATCATAACTTGTAATTTCCTAGCTTCTATATATATCACAATGTATAAATGGAGTTTTAGAGTGTGATATTACCTTGTTTGAGCTGTTATTAAGGTGTTTAATCCTGTCCAAGCTTGACACGATCTTAGGTTAAATAAAACATTGTTTAGGCTAATGTTTATTATATAAACTAGCTTGAAACGAATTTTTCCTTGCCTTAGCTTGATCCTTTCCTAAGCTTTGTGTGTGTCTTATTGAAGCTTGTTTATGGAGATAAGTTTATGTGTGTTTTTGGTTGGTTTGTGTGATTGTTTTGGACTGGTATGGTGGGTTTTGTGTTGCTTGTTTTGTTGTGTGTTAATGGTTTTGTTTCTTAGATCATTAAGTGGTATAAATATAGGCAAATGAGGCAGCTCACTGGAGAAATATTTATGCTAAGAAGGAACAAAAAATTTCTACCGAATATCAACTTGCATGCATGATCATCTTTGCATTTCATGTGGTGTTTGTTTGGATAGTTTTGATTGGTTTTTACACTTATTTTTGTTAACTCTCATCTCCCCAACTTGACTCCTTTTCTTGCAAATTTTTGGATGGAGATGTTGGACAATTATCAGCCTTAAAATCCATACCAAATCCTCGAAATTGTATCATATTGTTATAATTATAATTTATTTAATTAATTATTCATTTTAAGATATTTTATCAAGTTAACCAAGTATATTTATATAAGTTATTTAGGAGTTCTGTCTCCAAAAATTTACTTAAAGTTTCTACAAATTTTCTAGATTATTATTGAGTCCAAATTTGAGTTTTAAAGTCTACGCGATTAATTATTTTTAGGGTTTTATTTTACGCGATTAAGGTTTTCTAAGCTCAGTAGGCTAAATTAGGATTTTAGCACCTATAGACTCCAAATGTTCTAACTAGATCACTCGTGCAATCCAAATATTTTTTGAAGTCTAGATGATAACTCTAGCAATTCATCTTTTAGTTATCATTTTATAGTTAATACATTCTATAAAACGGTTGTCTTTTATTGTTTTTGAAATGTAGAGCTACTTTGAATTATATTTTGAGTCATTAGCTCAAGATACGAATATTAGGATCAGAAAATTTTCTATTCAGGTTTTAAATATAAATGATTTACTACTCATAGTTTTATTCTAGAGTTTTTTATTCGATCATTTGTTTACTATCCATTTTACATTTGCTACTATGTTTATTTTACAAGTTATAAAAATTCTCAAGTTACTACGGTTTAATCATAATTTTATTCTTTGTAGACTCAAAATTTTTCTAACTAAAATATTGGTATAATTCAAATATTTAGTTAAGGTTTAGATTCTTTAGTATTGATACAGTTTTTAATCTTTTGCTTATTTTATAATTCTAATGGTTTATCTTTAAACTATCCTTTTATAACCAGTAGGTTATAAATTAATCATCTTTTATTGTAATTGAAATTTACGATCAACTATGAGTATTCATTGAGTTATGATTCTTGTCATAGAATATTATCTTTTACTATATATGAACTATTTATCCTATTTATTAATAATAATAAATTTTATAGTTTTAAAATATTAAGAATAATTTGAAAAACCATTGTATCATTATTAGAATCTTATTTTTCTAAGTATTGAACTTAAGGAAAACTAATTTTGGATTTTTCAAGAATGATTAGTTTATCATCGACCATTATTTGTTTAAAGTTATGGAAGTCATAATTTGCATTTTGAAATTTGATTGGCAAGAATTCTAATCTTTTCTAAATATAATCAAATTTGTTCATACTTTAATAATTTTAATTCACGAAAATGGGAGCAATTTTTGCTACTTTTTATTTATTTTCTTTATGATTCATATTATATTTTTGGTAATTAATATAATCATGTTATATAAATTTAGGGGAATTACAATGCGGATGATGATGTAAGGTAGGAAAAACTTGGTGCAACAGCAACGAGAAACTCTTGAGAGTTTTTGAAGAAACTTTAAGGGGAAACACACATGAACTTGTGAGGATTAAATGTGGAGTGGAAAAAGAATTGGATACTAACCTATGAGTGCAATTACCGCCGAGGGACATGGCATTATGATAGGTTGTAGTAGGATTGGTGGTAAAGGTTAAGAATTTGTGCGCCCTGTTACATGAGGTAAGTGTTTTGATGAGTATCAAGGTGATTATGATGATAATCATAAAGAACAACATTATAGATCATTGAGAGGAATATAGATGCTAAAGCTTAGGTATCTTCTTTTGACAGAAGTGGTGGTGTGGATAAAAACTTTGATTAGGAGAATCAAATTGAGAGGCTTTTTATTATCATGGTTGTGAAGATGTTTGGTGAGTTAAACTTGTAGCTGTAGCGTTTAAACTGGCTAATAGGCAAAGGAATAGCAAGTATGATGTGACTATATGGGATGAGATGAAAGGATTGCTATAGCAGCGATTTGTGTTAAAGTATATAATCAAGAACTCTTGATGCAGGTACATACTTTACACCAAGGTAGTAAGAGCGTGCCATAATGCATCAAGGAGTTTGAGATTCTCACAATGCGAAGCCAAGTCCTTGAAACTCTTAAGCAGTCCATTGCAAGATTTAGGAATGATATTGCTAATGTAGTAGAGTTACAATGAATTAACACATTAGAGGAGGTGATGCTAATGACTAGAAAGTGGGAAGGCAGTGTAAGTGAGAGAAACACAACTCTTCTAGCAATGTGTCTGAATATGAAAGTGGCAAATGATCTTATGAGATGATGATAAGAAAGCTCGTGTGACTAGTAGTAGTAAATAAGAGGGATGGAAAGAGTGAATACAAGGGACCCGATAAATCTATTCGATGACTAAGGCAAATTGAGTGTGAAGTCTTATGACTCTAGTAGTTTCGAGAAGAGAAATAGAGATATTAAATGTTATAAATGTTTGGGTTATGGTCATGTGGTAGTGTAGTATCCAAATAGACATGTTGTATTGATGTGTGATGGTTGTTTGAAGAGTGAGGATGAAATTAATGGGTATTGGGCTAGAGGATTTGAAGGAGATAGTGAGGAAGAAGACTCCACTGAGCAAGTTATTGGAACAGTTGTACCACATAATGGAGTTGTGAGGAGAAGTCTTAATGTGACTCTAATGCTTGATCAAGAGTAACAAGATAATATATTTTACATTAAGTTCTTGGTTAATGGTGCAGTATGTGTAGTTATCATTGGTTCCAATAGTTGCACAAATGTAGTCGCAACTACACTAGTGGAGAAGTTGCAGCTTCCAACTATAAAACACCTGCAACTATACTTACATATGTGTATCACACGGTGAATATACGATACATGAAAAATGCTATATCACATTTTCTTTATGCAACATAGTGATGGTATTTGTATAATTATTTTTTATGCAATTTAGATTTATGTAATTGAAAAAAAAAAAACAATGTTTAACATATAATAATCTTGTTATAATCCTTATCAGGGTGGGTTGCAAGTTATGATTTTTTTTTCAAAAAAACAAAACCTTATAGAACTTGTATCCTAGTGTTTGTACTGACAATACTTTTGTTCTTTTGTCTTCTACAGACCAATGTAAAAGAGGTATTGACCCCTTGCTGTATTTTATAAATAAATAAATAACATTTGTTTTTTAATTAAAAAAAAAATTTTTACTTGATTCTAAGAAAATTTATAGAGTCGTACAGGATTTGGATTTTATATTATTTGTTTTAAAATCATTCTGATTGCATTTTTAAATAAAGTATGTATACTTTATAAACAAGCTAGTTTATTAAGTTTCACACAAAGATGTTTTTTTTTTTTTTTTGTGTTGGTTGCTTTCTTTATTAGATATGATTCTTTCCTTGCAGATCCTAAGAATATATGATAATTTTTACTTTTTTTTTCTTTATTAACCTTTTACAATCTAACATTAATGGAAAGAAATCAGACAGGATTCCAGATTTTAGGCATGTATGCCATTTCCCTTTTTACATTCATTTTCTGGTTCATAAAGACCACCTTGTCCAATATATGAATTATTATTGTAATAGACCGAACTCTGTGCTAAAAATCTTAGACTACACAAAAAATGAAGGGGATAATCAAATTGTTAATACAGGTTTTAGGTCTCTCCTGTGTTCTCTCAACTTTGGCTATTCCTTCAACTAGTAAGGACAAATTCTTTTCACTTTCAAATAGATATTATATTTTGATTTTACTGTTGACATTTTTAATATCTTTGGCATTTTAATTTTAAATCTCTCAACAGGGAGCCTTAAGACAATCTAAGGAAAAGTTCACTTGGCACATCTTTGCTTGACCAGGTTATGATAAACCCATTACTTAAGCTTGAATGAACACAAATAATCATTTGACATAGTAATGTGCTTGCAAAGTGACTTGCATGGCGATGAATCAAGGAAAACCTCCTCAACAAAAGAATGGATTTGCATATCAATGGCCTCAATGACTATGGAATTTGTAGATGTACAAATTTGATTACAAAGGCCTTGAGCCTAATTCTTATTTGGATTTAACTCTTTGGGCTAATGTGACAGGGCTTAAAGAGTTAGGCCCAATCCAATTGGGATGATCATGGGAGTTTTGGCATGGAAGGCTTGGAGTAGGGCCCGTTGGAATTGGCCTACCCAATTCTAACCTTTCTCAAATTGACTCACACACATTGCTACAAAGGCCTCAATGGGCCTGGGTCCATGAGGGAGCCCACAACCATATCCATAATGAGAGGGACTCATCCTGGCCGTTGGTCGTCTCATCTGACGGACGACATCGACAGCTGATTCTCTATAAATACCTTAGTCCTTACCTCATTTGGACAAGGTGAAATCTTGGACAAACACCGTTGCGCTGTCGGATTTCCATCTTTGTGAATCGATTACTTGACTCACTCAAGAACGCATACGATATTCGTGGTACTTAGTGAGGTTGATGCTCAATAGCTCCCTCGCCTGTCACACGTGTGTTAGAGCCTATTGAGATTGCCTACTCCTCCTCCCTACACGATTCTCTCTTGATCATCCTATCACGTGTTGTTTCCCTAGGTCACGTAGCGCGATAGTCACGCGACACGCACGTGATCGTTGCATCCGGATTCATACCCACACATTTTTGGCGACTCCACTGGGGAAAGGGAAATCAACACTTGTGTGATGGCACCTCCAAGAAAGAGACCTACCGATCCCACTGAGAGTACAACTCAAGAAACTAATGTTAATCTCGAGGCCGCTGAACATGACATGCCAGCACTTGAGGATGTGAACCAACCTACTGGTGCTCAAATCGACAATGCTGCGATCTTGCGTGCTGTGCAAGAAAATACCAAGCAAGTCAATCAATCAATGCAAGAGTCTGCAAAACAATTCCAACAATTCATGACAATATTTGCTCAGTACCTGCCTGGAATAGCTGCTATTGCTGCCACGCAACAAGGTGCGACTTCGTCGACCCCTGTTGTTGTTGCGCAACAACGCGCTTCTCAGGCACCTCAAGTTGCTCCACCTGCTAATCCTACTCCTATTCCTGAACAAGATCCTACCAGAGTTGGAGAGCAAATCCCTCCATTAGAGCCTGTAATCACACAACCGCTTGCACCTCAGGTAATGAATACTGGAATTCAACTTGGAACACCATCAACTTCCCAGCCTGCATTACATGCTCAACTTGGAGGATCTTCATCCTCACAGGCTACACCACCAATTGTCATTGGTGGACCCACTGTTCAACCCAATGCAACTTTACTCCAAACGGCCACTCCAGCTACACCAGTTGAAGTTACTACTTCAACTCCTAAAGGTACTCGTCACGAAGGAAGATCTGGACATGTACCTAAGGGAAATACAAGCTAAGTCTGATGTGGGAGTATTGGATCTCAAGCTCCCATACAATCAACGTATTGCTGCTAAGCCATACCCTCAGGACTATGTGAGTCCCAAATTCATGCTATTCAATGGTAAAAAGGGAAGTGCCAAGGAACATTTGTTGAAGTTCATTGAAACACTAGAGGTTTATGGATTTGATGATGATTTAAAGTTGAAAGAATTTTCTAAGTCCCTCACAGAGAAAGCGTACACTTGGTACGTCAATCTTCCCCCTGGATCTGTAGATTCATGGGCAACCATGTGCAAAATGTTCCTAGAGAAATTTTCTCCACACAAGAACGAGTGACCTTGACTGATATGGGACGAATCCGTCAAAAGCCCAAGGAAGACTTGATGGATTATATTGAGCGCTTCAGGGAGCGTTCACTAGACATCCAAGACATATGTGATGAAAGAGAGCTGGTGAAAATTTGTATCCAAGGCATGTTTACTGAGTACGCGGTGCATCTAGAAAATCTTTCTTTAGCTTCATTCTCCACTCTGGTTGAGAATGCGCGAAGGACTAACAATTCTGTCCGCGACAGAGAGGAGGAAATATGAAGTTTAACAAGAGAGAACCATCGGTGAATTTGGCTCAAAGTGAAGATTTCAAAGAAGGGAAGAAACCAAGAGTTGAGAAGCCCAAGGGTGAGAGGGCAAAAGAAGCACAACATATCCTTGCTCAATGGGAAAGGTGTACGCTGTGCTAGATCAGTGGTTAAGAGATGGAAATCTCAAACTCCCAAGAGTAGAACGTTTGCCAACTCAGGAAGAAAAAAATAATCCTAAATTTTGTAGATTTCACAGGATTGTGGGGCATCCTACTAAGGATTGTTTTACTTTGAAGAGGATCTTTAATGAAAGAGTTGAGAATGGTGAACTTATCATCGAGAATAATGATGTCAGGAATAACCCACTTCCAGCTCATGGCAATCAACGTGGTGCTGTGAATGCCATTACCCATGATCCTACTATAATGGAGTCAACAGACACACAGCTAGTTGGGGGACATGAAGAAAATGACAATACACTCAAAATTGAAACTCATGGGGATGATAATGTCATCTTTACTTTACTAAAGACTTCAAATTTTAAGAATTTCTTTGATCTCCTTGGATTTGATGATCATGCACGATTTGCAGCAACGACTGTACTTAACCAAATTGCGCAAGGTCATTATAGTGGATGCGACATAGTTCAACCTAAGAAAGGAGTGGTCTCTACAAGGGATTATGCAATTACATTTACTAGAACTGATGCACACTTGAAGAACTTCAATCACAATCGTCCTTTGTATGTAGAGAGTATACTCAATGGTTACCCCATCAAGAGGACATTTATCGATAATGGATCCTCACTCAATATCATGCCCATGTCTACTTTCAAAGCTGCAAGAATAGATATCCGATACTTGATGAAGCATCCCATCGCAGTGAATAGTTTTATCGAATCTTCTACAATGACAATGGGTTATGTCAAAGCAAGTTTTAAAGTTGGGCCCATTCATAGCCTTGCTACATTTCATGTAATTGATGCACTGTCCTATCACCTTCTCATAGGAAGGACATGGCTGCACGAGTACAACATGATACCCTCAACACAACATCAGTGCATGAAAGGTCATTGGAGTGGAAGTGATATCCTAATCCATGCGACAAAGAATCCATTCAATCGTAATGAACTCCACTTTGCTGAAGCTACCTTTTTCTATGAACATGAAATGAAGCAGATATGACTTTAGTGGAATCCCACGCGGAATCACTACCCACAGGAGAAGAAATTAAGACTCAGAATTTAAAAAAGAAAGAAGCGTGGTTGTCGTGGAGGTGTAAAGAAACACAAGAAGGCTTATGATAGGATGGAAATGTAAAGCATGCATGAATTGAAGAAAGAGTGTTTATGACCAAGAGTGTTATTATCATATCTCACTCATTTCCCTTTTGTTTCTGTGTAAACAAAGCATTAGATGCTTTTACCTAATGAATGAACTGTATTACTCAGTCAGTATTGTTCGTGAAAATATGATGTGTGATCACTTATTTTCCTTTTCATCGCTATTGTCGCTGCAAAGTAAGAAACTAATCTTCTTAGCGGCAAAGCTAGTTAAAAAAAAAGGGGATCGACATCAAATTGAGTAAGATTACCCTTTAGTAATGAAAGAAAAACAATAACAAATATAACATTTGATTTAGACATCGTTGCTGACGGTCAGAGCTTAGCTCCCAGGCGCACGATGTTGATAGCTCATCACCGCTTTCTTCTTGGTATTTCTAGTTGTCAAGTAGTGGAGATAATCCCCTTGACAACCCCTATTGAGCCAAGTAATCCTTGGCATATGGTATTCTACACAAGTACTATATAGTTGAGTAGTGGGAAATACCCCCTTGACTAATAAAAATTTATACAAATGCTATCGCAGCATGAGCGCGATTGATAACAAATGTCACTATCGCTGCATGAGCGATTGATAACAAATGCTACCGTCGCTGCATGAGCGCGATTGATAATGAATGCTACTATCGCTGCATAAGCGTGAATGTTCATTTTCCTTAAATGGATTGTCTAAACATCATTGCGAGGAAGTAGCAGTGCTACTTCAATGCACATGATAATTCCACTCATCTTTTATATTAGATAATATTGCTGCTTGGTTGAAGCTTTGCTCCTAAGCGCGTATGATCACAAAAAAAAAAAAGCATGTTTTAAAACTAAGTGTTGTGTTTCAATGACAATCCTTGTTATCTAGACATGCTCTTTGTCTGTGATGCCTATAATAACTCTACAAGTGTCAAAGGGATTGAAGTGATCCTATACTACGTCTTTTCATGTGTTGCAATCATATGAGAGCTACTACTCCAAAGGCGAAAATAAGTATCAAGAATATAAATGGATATAGAGATGATGAGTTGATTTTATTGTCCTTGTCAGTTTCACATATTCGATACAACTCATATTGAAAGGAAGAAGGGAGGCAATATTGCATGACCAAGAAGATTACAGCAAAGAAAGAAACGAGTAGATGCCTATCACAAATCAATAATGTGCAATGCACATTTATGATGCTTGAAGTGCAAAATGTTTGTTTGAACGTGATCCTCACTTATGCAACAATGCATGAAGTTCATTTGTGCAATATGCTCAAAACATGTACGTGCATGTGACACTAGCTTCCATGAAAATAATGCTTGTCTTCAAACAAAGTCAATATGTTCCTTCAAGGTATGGCAATGATGCCCCAGCGAATTCAAAGGAGCGTAGGACACAACATCCAAACTTGAGTTAAAAAAAAAAAAGTATCGCATGCACTATGAGCTGTGACAAGCATAGGTGCTAGATTTATACAAAGCAAGTGGGGCAATGATATGTCACAAAGTCTCAAGAAGCGCTGGTATAGGATTCATACTTTGAATGAAACCATCGATCATTATCCACATTATCGAAGTAAAGGTCAATGATACATACTAGACAGTTGTCTACTTTGGAGTATTTACTTATTATGATATTGTTCATCCACAAGAGGGTGAAGAAAGCAAGTTTGATACTAAAATAATGAAAGAAAAAAAAAAGGAGAAAGAGTCTTGGTACAATGAAAATAGTATATGAAGTTGTTTATGCAAAACCTTGATTTAGAGAACAATATGTACTACTTGTGAACTCAAATTCACAGCATGAGACATACACAACAAGTGTATTAGCTACCAAAATTACATTCATTCACCAAACGACTAGGCGCACAAGATGAGAAAGAGTCCCCTCTTATAGTGGTGCGGTTCCAAGATCATCGCATGGGCGAGTGAGACACAGACAACTGATGACAGCCTCTCTCATAGCGGTGCGGTGCCAAGATCATCACGTGAAGAATGGAACACAGACGTAATGTGCGATTCCAAGATTATCACGTAAAGTTTGGGACACGGACGACTGAGAGTGTCATCATACAGTGCATGGTCTCAAGATTACCATTTATGCGGTCGGAACACGGACAACAAAGAGCTTTGTCTTAAATATCATGAGACACCATAGTCATTTGGTGAATGAATAGAATATGTGATAGACAAGAATGTTTGAAGTTGAGTATTCTTTTGGCACATGTTCAAGAATCATTAATGATCGATGACACTAATATGACCTTAAGTAGACAATCTATGAAGTGAAAAATCATACTTGTAAAAATGAAGTCAAGAGGATATGTGATGAAGATCCAACACTTCAATCTTAGGACCTGCATTGTAAGAAATTTAAAGATAAGATAATTTCGCATAGCAAAGTGAGTAACAAAACTACTAATATTCTGAAGAGAAATGAACAAGACAATGTGAGTTGAAGTAAAAATGCTAGACTTGAAGCTCGGATTTCATGATCAACCAATGATCATCAAGCTAGGATTGTTGTATTGCAATAGCTGCCCGGTAGGGTCCTCATCAAAACATAGACTATTTGAAAGCAAGAAAAGCTGGTGGGATTTTATTGCTAAAAACAGATGAACTGATCGGCTCAACTTGTTTTAGCAAACCATAAGCTATCATAGCTTCTGTAGCGGCCTTGCACATGTTTAATGGCTCAGATGAGGCACTATGATGTTTAATAAGTTGTACAAACCAAGAAATGCATTCATATATTTCCTTTAAGAAACCACATTGACGCAATCCATCATCAACATGGATCATCTTACCAAAGCTTTTAAGGGCTGAACTAGTGAATGATCTTGCAAATCATCTTACGCATATCCCCAAGCAGCAGATCAACACAATTCCATCGCAAGAAGTTGTTCCTAGAGACTTCAAGTCATGGATCTTGCAAGAGAATAAGGTAAAAGAAGTGAACAGGCAAACCTTAAAATTTCTAAATGCAAAAAGGAAGAGCAGACAGCAGAGTAACCTGTCTATTATCAGAAACTGAACAACAGCTCCTCAATTAGTCAATAATAAAAGAGATCACACCAGGCAAATATTGACAGTCATTTGAGACAAATCATCATAAAGAGGGAGCTGAACCATCTCTACATTGTGCTATTAGTTGAATCAATGTGAATCACTGTTCTAGAAATTGAGGCGTGTGCAAAATACTTTTGCCAAAATTATTGGTTGTAATCTACGACACAACAACTAAAACAATTGTCACATTGTGTATGAACAATGAGTGGCGATAAGTGATGTTGCAATGGAATGATAACGTTTTGAAATTTACATGACACACTTGGAATCATTCAGCCTATGGTCATGCACATTTTGAAATTCAGAAACACTAAGGTTGTCCAAGTTAAGAAAGAATGGAAGCAAAAAAATGTGTCAACTCATATTACAGGAAATCATTCATCAACGTATTCAGATTCTATTACTACAAACTCAAGCTCACTTAATATTTCAACATGAGTCAGAACTCAAAATAAGAGTTTACCTTGCAGCTGCAGACTTTTAACTGTTCCAGGATGTAAGCGAATATATCATAGAAAGATGTTGTGAGGCATAAAAACAATAGATTTGGTAGATCTTAAATTTTGCACTTCTTCTAATATCTTCTATACAGGATAAGCACCCCCCCAAAAGCAGTCATTTCCATCAAAATCAGTCATTATATTCGCAAGCATTAGCACCAAAAGATTTCACATATTAAACCATCACCACCAAAAAAAAAAAATAAAAAAATAAAAAATAAAAACCTCACCTCATAGAAATATAAATGACTGGAGAGAGCTCCGGCATCAAGTTCCCAAGTGTGAAAATCCTGTATCCATCTATCCCCTTTCCTTGCTGCATAGCCATGCACAACCTACTCTGGATGTGGAAGAATTTGCACTAATTCCTATGCCTATGGATTGCTGTAGGGATCACAAATATCATAAGGTTTCTCCAGATACTCTGCATTCCCTGGGCTGCAGTACAAACGATAAGCAGAGTACGGGAAATGGGAAATATCATTCCTGTATATGATTTCACCTATGATACTAACATGATAAGGGGGACAGTACTAAAGGCTCCTTGGATGGCATTAGCTTGAGGTAACTGGATTTATAGGCATCTCACTGTATCGAGTGACATCTGTAAGGATGCCACCATTAAAACCTTGAGTAACAACAGAATTAGTGAGTTAAAGATCCACACATTGGATTTCTTGAGCATTGTCCATTATAGTAGTGGACACCATTGCAGTGATTACCCGTATGCCTCATACTTAGGTAATTTATGCCCCATATCCTAATTGTATTGTCGTCACTGGCAGATGCCATCATGTGCAAATTTGCTGGATTTTAGCTAACACCATTAATAGCCCCTAAATGCCCTGGCAGTGCCTCTGTAAGCTCTGCCGATCCTTTATGCCAAATATAAACATGTAAGTCCTCACTACCACTAGCAATGAAGGCCTGATTGAGCCCACCAAAACAGCACCTGATAACAAATCGGCTGCGCTTATGACCTTTATACTCAGCTATAAGTTTTACCTCATCTTGTATACTCCAAAGATGAATTTCTTGGTTTAAAAGATTAACTAGCAGGAACCTGTTATCCCTGGACAATGAGAAGGAAGTGATTGTCTGGTTTTCCTCGATGAATTTCTCAACTCTTGCTCCTTGGTCAAGCAACATTATTGCAGTTTCTCTACAAATAGTAATTATCTATTTGCCATCACTGGTTATTTCTAAATCAGAAATCTTTAAAGTCCGCTGCCCTTTCCATGTTCTAAGATCAGCTCCCACAAGGTCAAACATGAATATGTTCTTGTCTTTTACACCAAGACACACACTCTCCCCGTCAGGAAACCACCCACAGGACATAAACCCAAAACTGGAACCGGGGATAAGTTCTATTGATGAACCTGAAACATGAATGGGTTGCTGGTAGGGATTGAAAGAATATTGAAAATGGAAAATGTACAGCACAGAGGGATGACTTTGAAGGATAGAAGAAGAAAAAGAAAAAGAAAAAGAGAGAAGAAAGAAAATGAAGACAGCATTTGTCATTCGTATCAACTAATGGAATACCAGCATAAGGAACAAAATTTTTACACACATCAACCAATGGAATATCAACACCTCACTATAGTACAAGATAATACCATATTATACCATGTCCTTGTGCGTGACAATTTGGGGAAGGGATGAGGCCCATGGGTCACGCGTCTACAGGCCTCCAACATGCGCTAGAAAGCTCAAAATTCAAGCCGCGTAGCAGATGCACAGACTGAGGAAGAAGAGTGATGGTGTGGGGCCCACATGTGTACTCCATATTATACGTACAATACATACGCTCAATTGCATGTTTGCGCATTTCACCAACTAAGCCAATGTCACTTTCTTCTTTACGAATGTCATATAATAATATAATATATGTTTGTTGATTATAATGAGTGGTAATGACCTGCATCTTCTGTTGAGGTTGTGGATGATGATGGCTCCACAGCACGGTTACCCAGACTTTATGGTATTTGCGAAGAAAGATAACCTAAAAATTATTTCCATGCTGATCTTGTGAGGCACAGGAGGAAGGGGATAAACTTCTTGACCGTTCTGCTACTGCTTCCATTCTGAGATGATGGATTAGCACAGGGCAGAAGGTTTGGATTCCCTTGTACGTTCTCACATTTCACAATTGTTAGATTTAGAGGGACTGCTCCATACAGATTGTTAAAAGACACATCAAATACTGAGAGTGACGTCAAATTTTTAAAGCCAATGGATATTTGTCCCGACAGATTGTTGTGATCTAACCTCAAAATATTTAGATGCACCAGTCTCGCAAAACGTGGTCGTATTTCTCTTGTTAGAGCATTTGAAGAAAGTTCCAAAACCTCCAAGTTAGCCAGCTCATATAATTCCCTAGGAATTGCCCCAGTAAAGTTATTAGCGGATAATGAGAGAACCTTTAGGTTCATCATCTCGCTAATATAAGATGGTATTGGACCATGCAACTTGTTTGTACTGAGATTCAGGTTCACCAATGCATTTAAGTTAGCAAATGTCTAAGGAATCGTACCCGTCAATTCATTGACATCCCACTCAGAGAGCTTGTTCATACTGAGGCTAATGTTGCATAACCTTTCTCAAATTGACTCACACACATTGCTACAAAGGCCTCAATGGGCCTGGGTCCATCAGGGAGCCCACAACCATATTCATAATGAGAGGGACTCATCCTGGCCGTTGGTCCTCTATCTCATCTGACGGACGACATCGACAGCTGGATTCTCTATAAATACCTTAGTCCTTACCTCATTTGGACAGGTGAAAAATCTTGGACAAACACCATTGCGCTATCGGATTTCCATCTTTGTGAATCGATTACTTGACTCACTCAAGAATGCATACGGTATTTGTGGTACTTAGTGAGGTTGATGCTCTTTAGCTCCCTCACCTGTCACACCTGTTGAGACTGCCTACTCCTCCTCCCTACACGATTCTCTCTTGATCATCCTTGCACGTGTTGTTTCTCTAGGTCATGTGTAGTACGATAGTCACGCGGCACGCACCTGATCGTTGCACCCGGATTCATACCCACACATAATTTACAACCCTCCTCCGACCACTCCTTTCCCTCCACAGGCTCCTTTGGGACCCCCACAAAATAAAATCTAATAAGCTGTGTCTTTATATTCATGTATAATTTTATCCAGATAATATACTTGAATGGTGAATTAAGATGACTAAAGGTGTATTATATAGCAGATGATAAGAAAAAATGTAAGGGAAAGAAATCGAATCTTTATTTTCTCTATTTTCTATTTTTCTAGGCTTATTAATGGATTTTGTTAGAATGGAAAAAAGATATTGAGAGAATCACATATTTTAGATTACATGATTGATAACTTTCTTCAAAATTTGTAATATCCATAAACCTTAAAAATGAAAATCCCATTCTATCTAAGCACGAACAAACACACAGTTGATCATTATTATAATAAAAGTATGTTTTAGAGCCTAAATGTCAAATAATGCGAGAAAGCTACTAAATAATCCTCAAATTTCACTTAACTCTTCCTCCAAAACATCAAAAAGGATTTTGATTAAATATAACCAGACTATTGAAAACAGGAATCACCAAAAAACTATAAAGAATGGAATTATCAGTTTGGTTTGTCACGCTCGAAGGGTACCCTAGTAGTAATATACAAGCCACACTTATATACTATTACTAGTTAACCTTCAAAGAATGACATATTTTCAATTAATAGGATCTTTTAATTCTATCGATAAGAAATGATAAACACATATAAGACATAAATTAGTAAATATCTATCATCATAAGTAGTGATTATCATAATAGTATTACAAACCATAATTCTATTCTAAAAGTCTCCAAATACATAACTGTTAACACTTGTACTAACTATCTTATAACTAAAAATAAAAATAGATAACATAATCCGAAGATCCCATAATCTTCTAGCTTCTAAGTTCTTACCGGAGCTATACTCCTGGAAGTAACCACCTAAGGTCATAGAGTTAACTTGAAAGGTCTTTAGGAGTGTGAGCAAAACCACAAGCTCAATGAATAACTAGACATATTACACATCAAGCAAGTTTATTTACAAATCATATGTAATGTAATCAATCAAACTTATGCTCAGATACAAGCTTGGATGATCTAGAATCCAAATAGGGAAAAGATTTACGCCTTCTTTTTAGGGTTGAAGAACAATTACTTTTATGACCTACTTGCCCAAGAGAAACTAAGTATATAGGAAAATCAATAATTTCTCGTCTTATGATTATCATTTTAATTTAAAGATATTTTAACTGACCATCTTCTACAAGAATCCTTAGAAACTCCTTAAGTATTAATCATTTCAAAACGATACTACAGGTGGCGTTCTTCAGTGCCACTTAGTTCTCGTAGAATTGATGGAACAAAGAAAATCTTGGAAGAACTAAAACTATAGAAAAACCAAGCATCAACAGAGAACTGAACTTAATACGTAGTAGGCTATCACCCTTTTTGAATATGTAATAATGTAGTACGTGCAATACATAACCAGGTTATTTACTAAGCCAATAATTAAGCATATGATGATCATACATTACATACATTGATCAACATGCTATTCCAATTCATCAAACAATTGTATTATCAATTTTATTAACTTGTATTGGCATCACAACCAATCAAGTCAAGTCATAAATTATTCTCATCATATTTTTCACAACAACTGTATTATTATCTTTGCATTATAAGTGCCGCTAATTATAAGCACAAATAGTATAATATATCTGAGTTACTCACCTGCTCATATTAGTTAATCGTAATAGTTGACTAGAAAATCCTCAATAGTGTCAAGGTCACCTATTGAGATGAATAAAAATATTCATCAACAAAACATAAATTATATAACTAAACTCCTGTGAGTGTCTATGTGTGATATATTGATATTTGGTGTTATTTCTATTACTATATTGGTCCTTTAATGATCTTATGGTAACAATTATTATTTAATATTTTATTTTCATTTTGCTTTTCTTTGATCTTATTTGATATTTATAATTTTTATTTGGTTGTTTATAGAGTTTGTATTTACTAGATCAATATTTTATCATTAATTATTATTACTTTTTATATTTCTTTAGTTAACCTATTATAGTAACTAATATTTATTTCTTATCATTTAGTTCGTCGTGTTTCTCTTGATCTGTCTTCATATTATTACCTAACTATTTTAGAAATTACATTAGTTGATATTTTAGCTCATTTTTAAATTTCCATTCTTATATTTATCTATATAAGATAAGTATTAAACAATTATCATATTCTATTCTTATTTGTTTTATTAGTTTCTAATGGTTTTTAGAACTTAATATTCCATAAATAGTACACTTATTATTCTTAAAATATTTGTATTTGTTCATTTAAAATCTATTATGTTTTTCTGCATTATATATAATAATCTTTTAGACGAAACAGAATTTGTCCAAAGTTAATTTTGTACTGCGCCAACATCCTACGACGTCAATGTTTATTCTTAGGATGTCATGTTCATGTTATTTTACACGTTCCTTATACTAGCGTATGCTGGCTCAAGGCTGTCAGCTTTTCAACATACGCCGGCACCAACACTATCGACGTAGAGTTTTGAATTGTCGGTGTTCGTTCATATTATGTAAAAAAAAGAAAAAATCATTACGTAGTTTCCGTTTCTAGTGTAAACCGTCTCAACACTGCCAACCTATCCATATACACTGCTGGCGTTGAGTGCTTATACTACTAGCATAGAGGGAGTGTTTGTTACTGTTCATCATCTTCTCCGATTTTCCTTCGTTCGAAACTTAGATTTCTTATAACATATATGTATTATACTTGTATTAAAACTTCTTCTAAGTATTTTTATAGAGTCTACAAGTATTTTTCTTGACAAAGCAATACAAATAACAACTTATAATCATCATACTTGATGATTCCTTAGCTATTACATATACTACAATATATATATAAGGTTAAGGTTAAGTTTTACCTTGTGTGAGTTGTTGTAAAGGTGTTAAATCCTTCCTCAACGCTTGAAACGATCCTAAGGTTAACTAATAACATTGTGTAAGATAATGTTTAATATTTAAACCAACTAAAATGAATTTTGCACTTACCTTGTTGTTTTTTCCCAAGCTTGTTTTATGTTTTAATGGAGTTGAGTGAGTGTGTTCTTATTGTTGTTTTTGCATGGTTTTATGCACAAATTAGGGTTGCGTTTGTATGTGTTTTGAGTAGTTGTTGTTGTGGTTAAATGTAAGTTAATGAATTTGCTCTTTTGTTAATTATGAAGTTATATATATATATATATATAGAATGAGAAGAAAGCAACAGCAACTTGCACAAGATTTTTGGCTAAATCTCCGCCAAATTTGGCTTGTTTTGTTGGATTTCCTCATGCATTTATTGATCTTGCTGATTTGGACCATCTCCATTGGTTTATACATGTTTTTCCTTGACTTTTGTTAACATTTCTTGACCAAATTGTATGTGATTTTGGCCGGAGGAAATTGGGGAGATTTCAGCTGCATATTTAGCACAATTTGCACCGAATTTAGGGAAAATTAATGTAATATTATTTAGTTAATTAATTGTCTTAGTTTTAGGATAGTTTATTAAGTTAAACAGGTATAAATATGTCAGTTATTTGAGAGTTCTGTCTTTAAAATTTCATATAAAGCTTCTACAAATTTTCTAGGTTATTATTGAGTTCAACTTTGGGTTTATAATTCACATGATTAATTATTTTTAGGATTTTTATCTCATCTGGTTGGGGTTTTCTAAGCTTAATAGGTCAATTTTTGTTTCAGTCTCTAATAGCTTTAGGATTCTCTAACTAGAATAACAGTATGATCCAAATATTTATTTGAAGTCTATATTATGAGTTATTGATCTATTTTTGTTCTTATTGTGTATTTATAATACTAACGGTTTATCCTTAAAATTACCATTTTCTAACTATAAGTTTTATTGATTATTTACATTTTAATACACTTGAAGTCTTATTTAAATTATTTTTTTCGATACTAACTATGAAATTCTATTTTTGGTAACTAGTACTATCTATAGAACTTTGTTATGGGGTTTGAGAATATATATAGGTTCATAACTACTTGTGATTTTATTCTAAGGTCTTTGTTGAGCCTATATTAACCTTATATTTTCTATATTTGTATTTCTATTAATTTCTACATGTATGAAAAATCTCGGGGTTTGCATGGTTTACTTACATCTAGTTGACTTTGCCCTAAAAAATAAGGGAGGAATTAAATTCTAATTCAGTTAGAATATAATAGAATTATAAGAACTATTATATATTGGGTGAAACACATATCTACCAATTCTAGGAATAAAAAATACCTAAATACAATTGAAATAATTTTAATTACCAAAATACTAATGTAAAACCACATGTAGAATAAGCATTTCATATATTTGCAAATGAATCGCATAAACAAGATGCATGTTAGCAAAAGTGAAACAATATATTTATACATGGATCGCATGTAGGAAGTGTCATTTATACTTATACAGACATGCGATTCATGTTTTGTACAAGAGTCGTATTGACAGGCAAATATGAGCTACAACTCATATGGCCCATCATTGTCACAACTGAGTCTCATGGCCTAATTAGCCACCAAAGTCGCCTGCTCAGGAAAGGCCCATACTAAGAAGGTCTAGGCCTACTCAGGTACGAGGACCCTGAGTGTCATCCATACTGGCTTGAAGGTGATCTACAAAAGGCCTTCCTTAAGCTCGGTGGAAACTTGCTCCACAAGCTTAAGCTTGAAGGTAAACTTCCTCAACTACTAGCAAGCCCTTACAAGGTTCAACTCGACCAAGAGTAACAACCACCAACTCACCTAGACTCCCGAACCACAGAGTATCCAAGTTCGAGTAGGGGGACATAACCAATCCAACCAAACTCTTTGCTTTAACCACCCCTTAGCTTAGGTAACCCCACCACCTTAAGTACTAAGTCAACTACCACGTAGGGGCTCGCCTTAGCAGATTTGATGGGCCCATCTTGGTATGACCCTAAATACTATGAATACCCCATTTTCTAAATGGGAAAAAAGGAAGAAGGAGAATTCCAAAAAACTTCTCCATGTATTACTGTTCCTTTAGAAAAAGAAGAACCCATTGACTAATTTAAGCATCGGAGTGGCCGCAACGAGCAACCCCCAGCACACCTCTAACCACATTTTCTATGTGTGCCAAAGCTTTACTCTATCGACAGAATCAGCTCATCAACACGTGGCACCATCTGTAGGAAACTCTCTTCTTCTTTCTTTTTCACCATTTTATCCACTAAGACCCTCCTAAAACCCATAGAGCATTGCTATAAGGAACACTTTTTTTCCTTCTAATGCCAAGGCCACAGTAGAGTAAGAATCAAATAGACCCTGCCCCCATACAACTTGCAACCACACCAATGTGCAAGGAGGCCTTTAAGCCACTGCACGTTGAACAAGCGATGGTTGCAAATGACAGCTTGTTAGACTCGGGGTGTATCCTGGAATTGGAAATTTTGTGCAAATAAAGTGCATCTCCGACCCTGTCGCCGTCTAAATGTGATGAAGAATCACCTGAAAGAGACCATAGGGCCACACCAACCAGCAACAACACCAAGGGATGGTCTTACAGCTTGAGGCAATTCCCGAATGCATATTAGAAGCCCATTGCACCCGAAGGCCCTGTGGGAGCCAATCACAGTATCCTACGAGGGCACACGACACCATAACACTCAACTCAAGCCTCCTTGAAACACCAAGCGAATGATGGTTGCCAGAAAAAAATGGAACTATAAGTCCAAGCTCGACCTAAGCCTATAAGGACACTACACCCATAGCCCTCGCCAACGAGACCCGACAAGGTCTCAGCAAAGAGTACGCCCTTAAAGAAATTTAGGATATGATGAGGAGGTTATCGACCATCAAGAAAGGCTTTGGCAGCAAGCCTGTTATCAAGGTGCTCCCCTAAAAGATGCACTTCACAACTGAAGTCCAATCTGAAGTGCTTCCAAATAGAGCTGGCTACCCACTTTGGAATCCTACGATGGAGCCATTAACCTTAAAGATCAAATCTCCCAATTCTAGTCCACCATGGTGATACATGATTTTTTAGATGCTATATGGTGCAAAACTTTTCCTACTACCTTCCAAGGCATAACTCAAAATTGGTTCAATAAGCTTAAACAATAAACAATAAGCTTGTTTTCCCAATTTAGCAACCTCATCATGGCCCATTTATGGCAAGCAAACTCGTAAGGACCCGTTATCACCACTATAATAAAAACAAGTGATAATAGTTCCTCAACCACATATAACCTGCAAAATTATATGTAAGGTTGTCCTAGAAGAAGTGTTTGAAGTATTATTTGCCTAAACTTTCAATACTTAACTCTTAAATTTAAAAATTGTTGATTTTTGTAAAACTTGTAATAAAAACACAACATCATATTTATCATATATTATAAGGGAAATAAGTTCAAGATATATATAAATAGCTAGGTTTAGATATTACAAATAAAGGCTTCTTACAAGCTTTATATAAAAGCTACAAAAGGTAATTCAACCTATATCATCTAATATAAATATCAAAAGATTCCATAACTAGTCTATTACAAATTAGGAATTCCATCCTTGTCCATAGTCATATCTAATCCTCCAGGTCATCTAGGAAATCCTCAAAGTCGGTACCATAACCCATATTTGCATAAAGCTTATCTTGATCGTCACCTAAAATAGTTAAAGTATGAGCTAAAGGCCTAGTACACAAGTAACGAACACAAATGCGAAGTGATCCATACATACTTAAACTAAATGCAAATATAACAGTCATTAGATTATTAGTTAATCTTTAGTTAGCCAAATAACACTGGAGAATTCAAACTCCGGACAATAGGGATTTCTAGGGAAACTTGAGTAACGATCACGATGCTCAGGGAGTTGATATAAGTAGCTCGGATACTCATATCTCCTAGATAATTTTATCCAAAATGAAAAAGTAATCTCATTTAGGGTTCTCATCCGTTTCTCGACTTTACCTAACTCAATCCATAACATCACTTAATTCAAGTGTTCCCATAAATATTAAACTAAATCATATTACATCCTTTCAAGAATAAGCAAGTGTTATACCAATACTGAATACCCTATCAATTACCCACTGAACCACTTATGAAAGTCATTTTAAAATGACAAGGGTGGTCTAAGCGCCTAAAACTACTATGCCCTCAATCTGAGCAGGGTATTGCTCTCTGAACCAGATTCAACGGTATAAAAGATACTCATATACGCAATTATTAAATTTCCTTAGGATAAAGTAATTTTAAAAAATGTCTATCCTAAACAAAGAATCAAGCAAGTTATTGTGTACCTGAAATCGCTCGAAAATTAATAAGGTTAGCCGAACGAAGGTTTATCACTATACAAGAAAATATTGAGTTTCTCACTTAGTTCAAGTACTAATCAACTAGTTTCAAACATAACCAATCAAAGAAATTCAATTAAATTATTACAAAGTCATAACATATCATTTAAACATCGTATAATATCATATAATGCTTAACAAATATTCAATTGATCATATATCAAGCTTTAGAAATTATTGGAGGAAGTTTTTGAAAATGAAAACTGTAGGGGATACTAGCCTTCAATGCTGGCGGCATTGATCCGATGCACTATGCACTAAAACTCAACGCTTGCCATCACTGGCAGCATTCAATAATACGCCAGCAACATTTAGTCTACGTGTGGTGGCTTTGAGCCGATGTAGACTGAAATTTTAATTTTCTAAAGTTTCCGAGAGCTTCACGGATTTGTCTACGCCTGTAGATACCCTCAACACCGACAGCATTGCCATGTACGCCGGCAGCCATTGCCGGCGTAGACTCTTGGAACAAAATTACATGATTTTCATGAATTCTCCTGTTTTCTTTGTAAAATTTACACATTCAAAAATCCTCTAAACTCATTCTAAACTTCCTAAAACCTATTATATGTTCTTAATACCAATCAACAAACACTAACTCCTCTTCAATCCATCAATCACCCAACTACATCACACAAAAGTTGCATTTCAACTCCACATGCCCATTACACTACTACCTTTTGTCATCCTAACACAATCATCCCAACACTTCTAAATTCATATAAAATATATACTACAAACTCCTCTAGCAACACAACGCTACTCAAACTACCATCAATGTATAAAAATCATCCTATCACCATTTAGCATATAAACCTTATCTAACAAAAGTATAACTTAAATACACATAAAGCAAGAGGAACACACTTACCATATGGACTTTATGCCTTGGTTTATGAGTCTTGTTGCAAGCCTTTGAGAGTTTAAGTTGTAGAATATGAAGGGTTTAATTATACATGGACATGGGAGAGCTTTTGAGAGAGTAGAAATGGGGTTTTGAAGCTTTTTGGTGTGTGTTATGTTGGTCTAAAATTTTTGGACGAATTTTGCACTTTGAAAAGTTGATATTTATCCATTTGTTGACTTTAGTGGCTGCCATAATTAAGTCATTTCATTGGCTTGGCTTTGGATAATTAATAAGCTTACTTTTTGGTTAAGTAAAGGTGGTCTTGGGCTTTATTTGTAACTAAAATTTCTGCTAAAAGTTGGTTTAAATACATACATAATTTAACTTGTTCTAATCATATTTTATACATTCTAATGCACTTAAAAATTTATGAACCCAATATTTAACCATTCTAAGATATTCAATTATTTTTAACACAACAACATAACTCATTTTTCATGCATCAACGTAATTCACATTTATCTCATTTCAAAATCATATATAATTTCAATAACACATCTATAAAATTTAAATTGGGAAATTCATGGCTATTTCAAAACCCCTGGAGAAGAATCCCTTCTACCTCTACAACATCCAATAGTGGCAGAATGAATCCGTGAGAGATTACTTAGCAAGATTTAACAAAGTGTGTCAAGAAATCCTAAACCTCAACCAGGGAATAGCCTTAGAAGCTATCAGACAAGGAGTTCTCATGGACAACTTGTTTTTTGACTCCATCTTGAAGTGCCAGCTCACCAAGCTTGAGCAAGTGATAGAAAAGGTGCAAAAATATATCCGCCAAGAGGATACCAAAACACAAAGAGAGATCAAAGTAAAAATCGAGCCTCCCTGACCTGAAACTAATCAGTCTTGAGATAAAGGGTATCAGAAAGACTGCCATTACTTCAATAACCTGTGAGATCGGATCGTAGGGACGACAAAACGCAAATGCTCTTCCCGATGTACGGAGTTTACCCCTTTAAAATTACCTGTGCATGATGTATTCCTCGAGATAAGAAACCAAGGTCTTCTACTACCACCCCCTTCGATGATGCCCAGTTGAAAATGAAAGGACTTGAAGGAATATTACAAGTATCACCACAATCACAGGCATGATACAAAGAATTGCTGGCCACTCAATCATAAAACATACCATATGATACAATTGGCTCAAATAGCATATCGACTAAATACCAAACCTCAACTGCTTGCTTAGAAGCATAGGATAGATGAGCAACAAAAGGTAGCAAGTACTCGAGACAACTCGAACCAACCCCAACTCAACCAAGAATGTTGCAATGTAATCAAGACCATTGTCAGTATGCCCCTAAGCTAACCAAGGCTAGGCATCAAGACCAAGCTGGCCCCAGCAAGTAATGAACCTAAAGCCTAAGAGAGTTAGTATCGACACAACCATTTCCTTCATTAAGAGAAGACTTTGAAGGAATTCAAACCCCGCATCAAGATGCTCTAGTCATTTCTACTCACATATCAAGATGGAAAGTTAAGAGAGTACTAATCGATACTAGTAGCAGTGTCGGCATCCTCTTAAACCAGGCTTACGAACAAATGAAGCATGAGATAAGGCCAAAATTAAGCCCTATGATAATGGGCTATATGGATTTGATAATAAACCTATTCGGCCTTGAGAGATCATCACTTTACCCCTCGAGCTCGGCGAAAGGATGCGACGTGCGACATACCAAATAGATTTCCTAGTGGTTGATTGCTAGTCCCCATATAATGCCATATTAGGAAGGGCCACTTAGTCTACCTTTAGCATGGTTGTCTCTTAACCTCACCTAAAAGCTAAGTTCCTCACCTTAGCTGGGAAGGGTATGTTGAGGGGATCAAGAACAATCCAGAAAACTATGCTTCAAGGCCATGAAGGGAGATCGCATATGCATCATAGATGTTGAGCCAAAGGATAAATCCAAGCACTAAGGTGAATCAACTGAACCTACCAAGGATATTGCTTTAGATGATGATCTCGAGCACACAATGAAAGTGGGGAAGTCAATACCCCCTACCATAAGAGAAAGTCTAATTGTGTTTTCGCGAGTCGATAAGTTCAAATGGACAGAAAAATCACAAGAAGCTTTTGATGAGCTCAAATGTTTCCTAGCAGAGCCATCAATGTTGTCGACATTGGTTCTAGGCGAGGTTTTGTACCAATACCTTATGGTAAGTGATTGAGCTCTCTCATTAGTACTAGCCTGAGCAGAGGGAAGACAACATCAACCCATATAATACATCATCCATGTCCTCCAAGATACATAGCAGAGATACAAGAAGTTAGAAAAGTTCGTGTTAGAGGTGATAGTGTCAGCTCATCGTTAACAGCCATACTTCTAAGCACATTAAGTCATTGTCCTCACCGACATCCCACTGAGGGTAGTCATTCAAAAACCCAATGTGTCTAGAAGGATGATGAAATATGACATTGAACTCATTACATATGGGGCACAATACCAAACCCGAGATGCCATCAAAGCCTTGGTGCTGGCAGACTTTATAGCCAAGTACTCGACATGCTGAAACCCAAAGTAGCAAAAGATCATGTAGACTCTCCATATAGATGGATACTCCACATAAGGAAGGAGTAGGGCTAGCTTAATAATAAGGGGACCTCACGAGATTAAAATTTGTTACGTCCTCACTTTCAGCTTCCCAGCAAGCAGCACTGCAGTTTAGTGTGAGGCCTTACTAGCAGAACTCAAGCTCGCTACAAGCTGTCGACGTAGAGATGGGAGATCTCAAAATCTTTTTAGACTTTCAGCTTGTAGTCCAATAGGTCAAAGGCACCTACGAAGCAAAAAGCAAAGAAATAGCCAAATACTTAGAGATCATTTGATCTCTCACTAACGAACTGCCTACCTAGGATATCATTAGAGTTGACAACTCGGAGGCTGACAAGCTTTCCAAGATCACCTCTATGATAGCTCCTAACCTAAGCAATACTAAGGACAAAGTTTTTTGTGGAGTTTCTTCCAAAAAAATCCACCATAAACAAAACCCGTAAAGTACTTGAGCTACAACAGATAGCACTGCCACCAAGTTAGACAACACTAATAGAGAGATACCTCAAGGATGGTACCCTACCCTTAAATAGAGCTGAAGCAAAAAAAAATTAATGTTCAAGGTGGCCAGCTATACTTTGATCAAGGAGTGTTATACAAAAGGGGTTTTAGCTTCCCTCTACTTCGATGTTTGGTCCTAAGGAAAGACAATAGGTCTTGGAAGACCTCCACACCAATGAGTGCAACAACTACGTCAAAGCCTAATCCCAACACACCCAGGTTGTGCGAGCTAGATACTTTTGGGCGATAATGAAAACCAATGCCAAGGTGTTTGTACAGCGATGCAAGCGATGTCAAAGAATCGCCCCTATTGACCATGCCCCTAGTACGAATCTACTATGCCTTATGAGTCCATAGCCATTCACCATGTGGGACTCAATATCCTTGGCCCCTTCCCTACTTCAATAAGATAAAGAAATTCATCATAGTCAGGTATGATAATTTCACAAAGTGGGTAAAGGCTAAAGCAGTAGCAATAGTAACAAAGAAGAACCTTCTACACTTCATGTACATGAACATCCTGATAAGGTTTAGAGTCACACACTCCATCATGATGGACAATAGGAAACAGTTCAGCTCAAAGAAAAACAAATATTTTTTTTGAATACAAAATAACGATGTACTATATGTCAGTTGCTCACCTATAAGCTAAAGATCAAGTAAGGCAATCAACAAAACCATTATGTGAAGTATAAAGGCAAGAGTCGATCGACTAGGTAGCAAGTAGGAAGGTAAGCTCCCTAGCATATTATGGGGATACCGTAAACCAGGTGAACCCCAATAGAAGAAACCCCCTTTCAAACTATCTTTAGGATCTGAGACCGTCCTTCCCATCAAACTCAAGCTACCAAACATCCAAGTCTAATCATACGATGAGATCATCAAAAACGTAGGTCCATGACTCGAGCTCGATGCCATAGAGAAAACTCGAGATATTGTGAGCAAAAAGATAATAGCCTACCAACAAAGAGCAGCTAGGTACTATAAGAAAAGATTGACATAGGGTTTTCCTCCCCAGTGCCAAAAATTGGAAGCAACAGGACCAGAAGAAGCCCAAGGAAAGCTTACCCCAAAATGAGAAGATCCTGTTAGAGTAAAGGAAGCTCTAGGGAATGGAGCTTGTAAACTTGAGACACTAGACAACGAGCTCATCCCAAGAACTTGGAATGCCAACAACTTAAAAAAATTCTTTGAATAGATACTACTCGCTTGTATGCAAACCTCAAAATACAACTTTGTAAAGGATTAACAAGATTATGAATGAAATGAAGTTTTAATGTCAATTGTACCTTCCAAGTTCACTTAAAAAAAAGACAGATTGAGTAAGGGCCTTGAGAGACTAAAGGACTCCATCCTCGCACTCTGAATGAGCTCAGGTAACTCCCTTCGTGAGCTCGGGTGACTCCTTTTTAAGGATCACTTCCTTCATGAGCTTAGGTGACTCCCCCTTAAGGGTCACTCCCCTTGTGAGCTTGGGTAACTCCCTCTTAAGGGTAACCCCTATTGAAAGCTCAAGGTCATCTCCCCTCGAAGGCAAGTCACAACAAGAGATTAAGGCCACACTAGAAAAAAGAGCTTAGGTAAATTATTTGGCAATGACTATCAAGACATAGATCATGGATTAAAACAAACACGCATAAAGAGCAAAGAGCCAAGTTTATCAATTTGAAGCCAAAAACAATTATAATAGTTTTGGCTTGCATCTCTACCAGGATAGTTTTGAATGGCATCGTAGCCAAAGAGATATAAAGTAAACTTTCTATGAGTTTAAAACTCTCCAAAGATGGTCAGACATTCAATCGGGAATCCCAAAAGGGATCTGAACCTCAAATTAGAAGTACTTAGCCCCACTAGTCCATGGTGAGCACGACCTCACCTAGTTAACTATGCGTACAAATCTATAGAGCTCCCACTTGTTGAGGTCAACAAGTTGACTAAGGGCGACAAGGCTCCTAACATTCCATTCAAACAGGAATCCTAGCTCAAGAAGCAATTAGCGGACGATTTCTAATAAAAAGTGTCCAAAGTTGATGCCACTAGTTGTGCGACCTCCTAGCTTTGGTTTCTTACAACACTACTAGCCATGAAAATGGCCTAAAGAAAGGATTTGGGAAGTATGAGAAAGACTCGAAGGCACCCCTCACAACAACTTGACTTCAATAGGCTATCAGTAGGCTAAAGTTGTAGAAGGGGAACAAGCCCTAGCAACCTTAGACACAGCACGGTAATCACCACAGCTGCCTAACTTCAACCTAAGAACTATAGAGGAAAAACACAACCCTAAATCAAATGGGTCGAGGCGAGAATAGGAATTGAAGCATGAATAACATGCCTAACCCATTCGCCAACCTTAGTGATAGACCAGTAAACAGGGATTGTAGAGCTGCCAACTCTACTAAACAAAGATATAGAGCCACAAACTCTCAGCCGTAGCCCCCAAGGACTAGACCTCTCTAACCAAAGAAAACTAACTAAGAACCACAACATAAGTAAATCAATTATGAACCATATGAGGACACAACAAAGGAATTTAAACGAGGGAAAAGTGAGGAACAAAAGCTAGTATTGAAGTGTAATGAAAACTCTTCAACAAAGATAACTATTTATAGACCAAAATAAACCACACCAAAGTCAGCATTTAATGCCACCAAATCTTGAGAATCTCAAGTAGACCTTGGAAACGAGCGGATCTTGGAAAAGAAAGCTCTCTATCATGCACAAATAGATTTGAAGACCAGCATCATCGCCTACAATAAAGCTGCTTCTAATTTACCCCATAACGAGCACTAGATTAGTGGATTCGATCCAATATATGCAAATGCCACAAAACGAGTAAAATGTTGAGCTATGGGACAAGAAATCGTCGATGTCTAAGATTATGCCAGCCAAGCTACAATAATACATTTAGAAAATGCAACAAGACCATAAGTACTTCCTAAAGCTATAAACGATATAAGAAAAGGATCGACTTCTAACAAGGGAAGGTCGGCTCGTGCAATAATAAGTAAGAGGAAACTTAAAAGTTAAAGACAAAAGATAGTCAATTTCATTTAATTTAAGATTAAAACAAGCGAAGTTATGGAAAAGATAAGAAACATAATATAGTTCATTACAAAGCTCAATAAAAAAAAAAAAAAAAGAGGGTACGGTTAGGGTCGGAAGACGAGACTCAATTCGTTCAGCAAGCAGCAAAGCTTTCCTCGATTGTTATGGGTCAAGGATCTATGATAGCAATTTGTCCTCGAACTTCTGGACGAGCATCACCAACTGCCCTATTTTGGTTGCTTACTTGGGGCTTAACTACTAGCACAGCCCCAGGGATAGTAGGCTGCTCAACCTATTGACCCAGTCTTTAGGTCACAACTTGAGGAATGCCCTTACCGTACTTGACCCCCTACGCCTCATCAATGGCGACACCCTTAACTTGATTTGCAATAATAGAACCCTCACCAACCTTAGCCACGCTTCCTCCCTTGCCTTCTTCTCCTTCTTCCCCCTCGTCTTCATCATCTTCTAGGGCAACTTCTCCCAGGAGAACAATTAAGAAGTAGAAATCAAGTCTGGTGTATCACTTCAATACCTCACTTCGAACAACCCAAGCACTGTCCTTTGCAATAGCTTATTGGAGATCCCTCCACCTCTAGTTTACAAAAATCTCCTCCTAAACACTCCTCTTAGCCACCCCAAGAATAATCGCCTTTAAATTCGACCACTTAAGACTGTGAGAAAGAAAACCTACGATTACACGGCAACCAAAAGAAAAAAGAAACTCGACCATGAAAGCAAGAAAGAGATCCAATAGCAGATAATTGACCATTAAGCTAGAGTTCTCTATTCACAGTTCATTCAAACTCACAATAAGCTCCTCCACATGAAAGGACAAGCTGTCTTTATCTTGCCTCATACTCTTCTACTTATTCTCTAAATTAGAAATTGTGGCTTTAAGAGAGGTCTGCTTTCATAAAGCCTTGTCGACCTCATGCTGAGCATAGATAGATGCCAGCTTGGCCTGCTAAATTAATTGCTACCTCTTGTCTACCAGTTTAGTAACACTACTATGCAACCTCACTGTCTCCTGCCTCTCTTTAGAAGCTACCTTCTCTAGCTTGGCAACATTTTCTTTAACTGCTCTAGCTCCTCATCCTCCTGACAAGGAAATGTTAAGTCAACAAGGCCGACAAGATATTAGAAAAAAAAAAAAAAGCAAGTAGCAGCATGACTCATAATACCCCAACCTGATCACGTATATCTTATAACTTTAGAAAAAAACGCCATTACCTGCAACAATAGAAAATACATAAAAAAAAAAAAGAGAAGAAAAAACAAAGAAGAGAACAAACAAAGCAAGATAGCAAACGCAACTATAACCCATACAACTTGTGAGCTAAGAAATCGAAAAATTCAACCTTTGATCTCAACTCATTCAAAAGCGTTTCACCCTATCCCTATACTCCACTATGATGAGGTCCTTAAAAATCCCCTAATCCCTTGAACTTTGCTCCACTTAAGAGCCCTACCCATGTCACATCAATTGGAGCATAAAGAACATCCCTGGCAACTTAACCTCCAGCAACAACTCACCTAACTAGCTCGCTAGTAATCCAACAGCCTTGAACCTTAGCAATCTAGCCCAATGAGGGTAGTGGCGATAGGAGAACAACAAGGCTGACTTTGTACCTTGGGCAATTGAGGATGAGACGAAGTATGTATAATCTGCAAACTAAGGTTAACTGTAGGAGTATCCACAACACCTCGCTCACACCTTTGTGGGCTTGGCAATGGCTCGACATGGACTTCCTTGGTAATAGGAGTAGGCTCATCTCACCCCTTAACCTCAATAACTCGTCTCTTCATAGGCACCTTTCACTTGATACCACTCTTCTTCCTCTTCTTAGTTGAAGTACCTAGAAGTAGCGACAATATCAATAATCTCCATCGGTATCTCTGCAAAAATAACACAAGAAACGTCAATAATGAAAAAAATTATGAAGTTTGACCAGTTGAGCCCACCTAAAAAGAAAGAAAGAAGAAGAAGAAGAAGAAAAACACAAGAGCTAGCCAAAGCATACTATGTTGAGAGTTCAACTAGACAGCCTCGGGAAGGGGAGGGGAAGGGAGGGGAGGAGAGGAGGGGCAAGGGCAGAGAGAGTATCTATGCCAATAAAATGGGACTGCACCTCACGAAGGAGCATCCTTGTCACCCTCATGAATAGATATATCCTTCAAAAAAATTTCTCTTTATAAGAGCAACATTGTAAGGCCTCCCACCTCGCTCATCCATCATTAGCTCCAACATCCTCAACCCTCTGGCATCATATGACATCAACTTCGTAGGTTTCTTACTTCAGATGGGCTCACACCAATCCATCCAAAAATTGAACCCACATTGCACACCCTCCTTTAGCTTCACTACCTAAAACTTAGCTTTCCAATCACGTCTGTTCAAGCTAGTGAGGCCAATAAAAAGATAAGGACTTTTGAGCTACCTGGCAAGATAACATCACCCTTCCGGTGACCTTTTATACAAAAATACTAGCAAAACAAGATCTAGGTAGGTCATACTATCATGCTAAGGCAGACAGCCTTAAAGGCGACCAAGATTTGCTAAGCACTAGGTAGCGATTGAGCCGGGCACAACCAATGATAGTTGAAAAACTCCTTTTGAAATGGTGAAAAAGGTATCTTTAAGCTAAATTAGGGCACCTTACTAGATAGAGTAAACCACCGGCCGCCAAGAAGGCAAACCTAATATGAGCTCAAAGGCATCATAACATCTTACTTCTGAGGCGCTCCCCACATCTCCTTTCAACAGATCGACTGAAAGGCCCTCTCTATGAGAGTGCAACAAATCCCATCAGGATCATCGCCATGGTATGGAGGGGAACAACTGCCCCCTTATCTAAGCTATCAAGAGGATACCTATCAATAGGGCATTGATAGAGTCTATCGGCCAATTTCGTAAATGAGGCTGCCTCTAAAATGGCATGCTTTCCTACCAGCCCACTAAGACCTTACAAGACCTCTCTTCACGGCTACTTACAGAGGCCGAACCATTGACTTCTGACCTATCATCTTCTCCAGAACAAGAGCCTCTTAAGTCCGAGTGGGCCTCTTCCTACCTTACCTGCGATTCGCTACAACCTACCCTTAGAATAATGAGAAAAAGACTAAGTGTCCGAGTTTATTAAGCTCAACATCTCCCCTAATGATGAATAAAAGAAAAAGCTTAAAGGAACTTTACCACAAGAAATAAGAACCTATGCTAATGGTAATTGTTATGAAGATGATTTATGTGCAAAAGAATGGATATATATATAGATAGAGAGAGAGAGAGAATAAGAGGGGAAGGTAAAGAGATTTCCTATCGATGCATACTAGGGAACAACATCCTAAATCTCCCATGGCCCATCTGCATCATTGAGATGCCTAATGCAATCATCACAACTGACACAATCCCCAGCATGTCCTAAAGGAACTACACGAAACTTCTCCAATAAGTTTAGCAAACGTAGGATCCAAAGTAGTGATATGACTCACTAATGGATAGCTCAGGGAACACAAAATCCAAAATATATATATACATATAAAGAAAAAATAGTAATGAAAATAATATACAGGGGATGCAACTTAGTTAAAAGACCAATAGCACCCAAGGGATGTAAACACTTAGATGGCAATTTAGGCCATTAAGTTCTAGCCCGTGAGCTGAACCCAAGACAATCACTCTCCTTGTCCTCGAACAAGAAGAGTGCAGAGGACATGTGTTGACAGCAAAATATGAGCTACAACTCACTCGGCACACCATTGTCACGACTAGGCCCCACAGCCCAGCTGGCTACAAGACTTATTTGCTCAAGAAAGTCCACATTAATAAAGGTCTAGGCCTAACCTAGTACGAGGACCCCAACTATTACCCATATTGGCCTAGAGGTAATCCACAAAAGGCCTTCCATTAGCTTGGTGGCAACTTGCTCCACGAGCTCGAGCTTGAAGGTAAACTCCCTCAACTTCCCACAAGCCCTCACAAGGTTCAACTCAACCAAGAGTAAAGACCGCCAACTTACCCAAACTCCCAAACCATGAAGTATCTAAGTCCCATCTCGTCACTAAGGGGAATTCAACCAACCCAATGAAGTTAGGGTGAGGATGTTTGCTATGGTACCACCAGAAATAGTGCTATAGAAGCACTTTTAGGAAGATTTCATAAAATTTTTTAGACTCATTCATCATTGCCGCCTTTAAGGGATGCGCAATTCCATATTCATTTGTAAAATGAGTCTCAACCTATTAATTTGAGGCCCCATCCCTTGATCACATTAGACTTGTGTCCTAGCCTAAGTACCCCTTCCACCTTGGGTACCAAGTCAACTACTAGGTAGAGACTCATCGTAGCAAATTCGGTAGGTCTATCCTGGTATGACTCTAAACACCATTAATATCCCCTTTCCTAAATGGGAAAAAAAGGAAGAAGGGGGAATTCCAAAAAGCTTCTCCGTATGTATTATTGTTCCTTTGAAAGTAGAAGAACCCACTGAATAACTTAAGCATTGTAGTGGCCTCATCGAGAAACCTTCTGGTGCACCTCTAACCAATTTTTCTGTTTTTGCTGGACCTTTACTTTATTGACGGAATCAGCTTACACAACAAGTTGCATGTAGCATATACCATTTTGCATCAGTATTTTAATAATTATATTTGTGTCATTTGTATTTATGAAATTTTTGGTTGGACAAGTTGATATTTATACAATTCCTCATTATATGTCTTTTACAATGTTTACTTGGTATAAAAAATAAAACATATAATTATTAGAGTAAAAGTAAAATTTCTATAATGTCTCTTATCTTTTTCATAGATAAATGGAAATTTCATCAATAATATTTGTAGAGAAGAGTATTTATGATAAAAATTGAAAAAAAAATCATTGAAAATAGCAATTAATATGTGTGATGGATATGAATTGTATAGAAAATTTTTTATGATTTGTTATTACCTCCAACTAAACACTATAATAGTAACTTTACCTAAAATAAGGAGGAATGATTAACTATTTACATCAAGTAAATGGGCTATTAGAGAGATGGTTTGTAGAATATAAATGATAATTTATGTTACTTAGGCCCTATTTGTTTTGATCAAAATATATTCTAGGAAAATTTCTTTTCATGTTTCCATGTTTATTTCAATAAAAGTGGGATAATTATTGGAAAATAGTGACTCATCAATAGCGCTTTTTTTTAATTACTTACTTGTTATAAAAGTGTAAATCATTTTCTTATCTATTCATACCTACCAATCATTTACTATCAACATACCTATTATTGATTTTTTAAAATATTTTTTATTTAAGTAGTTTTATCTCTCCATATAGAGTATGTTTTATTATTAATTATCCTACTATTTCCATTATCCAAGAATTTGGAAGAAACGAACAGAAGAAAAACTATTTTTATGAATTAGTCAAACACTTGACAACATGCTACTTTCAAGAAAACTTAAAAAAAAAAAAAAAAAAAAAAACGTTTTCCATTAATAGGAGTCCTAGATTTGTACTTGGTTGAAGAAGTTAGAGTAGGTAACAAGTTGAGAAGATGATTCTTGAATAAAAATTTTCCTATGTTGCCTGTTATTTTAGCCACCACCAACTCTTGGTTCAATACTTTAATCCATGGATGCCAATAATTTTTAATCAGTTGGACTTTTGCTGGCATAATTAATTTTTTATCCATATTTACCACACAATAATGTCTAATTCATTCAAATAAGTCATTTGAATAATGGATATAATTAAACATAAATATAAATAAACTAAATATTATAAAATAATAATGAAAAGGCAAAAGCTTAAAAAAAAAAAAATCTATCCCTCAGTTTGAGTACTTAAAATAGCCACCAACAAGTCGGAAGGTTGCAACCCATAAAAAAATGGTAATGGGTCATAGTAGCATGGTTCTCTTGATCAAAAGGAGGAACATATTGTTTGAGACCATTGTAACTATTTAAAGATACATTAGATTTCTTGAGTTAAATTAATCAAAACACACTGAGTGGAAAGAATTCTAGATGTTGATTATGCTTTTACTTTTATTTATGTTTCTTATAGGATGGTAGTTGACTCTAAACGATGACATACCATCTAAAGTTTTAGAAGTCAAGATAATCTTTTTTTAGTGGGAGGGTATGATGAGATCCAAACCTAGATTCAAACCTAAAGAAAATAAATGATGAATCATGCTTCAAACTTGTTGCTCAAGATTCAGAGTTAAGAAATGAATCAAGACAAACTGAAGAGGAGCCAAGATTGAGATCGAAGAGCCTAACCTTCTAAAGACAAATAAGTCGAAACTTGCATAATTTATGGAAGACATCCAAGCCCTACACTAAAAGGAATTCGAACCTTAGCCCATTTTTTGAAAGAATTATTAAAAAAACTGTATTTATTAAACATGCAACCACATCAACTTTAGTTATAGCATTAGAACGTAAGTCTACAAAAAAAAAAAAAAAAAAAATAGAGGTTACATAGAAGTGCAATTATGGATGTAACTAGGTAGGTCATTATAAGGTACTCAACTTGCCCAACCTGTTAAAAATTTTGTAGGATTTAATTCTATACTGTTTTCAAATAGGTTCGGGAAATTTTTTGCAATCCTATAGGGCTTAGGGTCAAGCCAGGTCATAATTATGACCTAGTGAGAAAACCTAATGCACAAAAACATAATAAATTTAGAATAAAATAATTAAATAAAAATTAAATTCAACCTCAAAAGAAAAATGCATGTTCTAAAAAAGTAATCTAACTTAAAATCTAAGTTCCACCTTTTAAAAAAACTGAGAGGTGAATAACTAAAATTAAGAAAAAAAAATATTTTTATACCTTTTTGACAATGGATTTATGTCAACCTTTTATTTTCTTTATTTTTTAAATAATTAAAGATAAAGATGAGAGAAAAATCATGCACTATTATTCATCAAGTACATTTTCTAGACATCTTACTCCACTATTCATTTGTTAATAATGACACAATGAGGAATACTCTGCCATCTATCATCATCTTATTTATTATTTTTATTGATAAAAAGTTCCTTAATAAAAGTTTCAATCATTTTCAATATTGAGTCAAACAGGATAAGGTAATTGACCAATACCCTGTAGGGTGAGTTTGGGTATGACATTAAAAACCCTGTGTGCTTTTGGGGTCATGCTTAAGAGACCCTCTAGAAAAGTTGCTCAGGTGTAGATCTTATATAACCCTTTTTAATCCTACCTTGGTTGTATCGTAAAGTGCAATACTTACCTATCATTATCATTGAAAAACATTACCATAATATAATTTATATCAATTCTTAAAATAATGCACAAAATCACATGTTGAAAATAAGATATTGTAAATTACAAGAAAACTCACATGTTATGGATATGATGTAGCAATCTATAGTTGCCAAGTTGTACGAGAAAGATGCAAAATGAATTCCGCATCTTATACATGCGATAATAGGCAGCACAATGCAATTTTCTTTGGAAGTAAAGTTATCCAGAGTGTTGTGTCAGGTTTGGCGCAGGTTGAGAGGAGATCAGTTTAGAGTTTTTTTGTAGGTCAAAGTGTGAATAGAAGTGGTGTTCATTAGAGCTCCAATGTTAGAGAGAGAAATTGAGATCTTTTCAAGAGAGTGAGGGTCTCCAAAAAAAGAAGATGATTCCTTGGTTTTTAGGTGACGGTGAATTCCACATGTAATGAATTCGGTTTTTTTTTTCCTTTTTTTATTGGGGCAATTGTTAGTGGTAGTTTGGTGATGCCATCAGTAGGTTTGCTGAGTGGTTCTTTAGTGTCAATGTTCAAAGGATATGGGTTGCCCTATGATTATGGTTAGTGACAAGTGAGGGCTTGAGCAAAGAGTTTGGATGGATGTTGGTGAAGGTGTCTTGGAAGTGTTGTGAGAGAAGGCACCATGTTTGACTTGTATGGTTTGGAGATAGAGATGTGTTTTCGAGTAGGCTTAGCATTGATTTGTGAGTGAAGAACAAATTAGATATGGAGGTGCAGAGAACTCAATTGAGGTTTTGAAACTTATAGATTTGACAAAGTATTAAATCAAAATCACGTGTGGTAATGTGGTAATTAATATGGTAAATTATATGAAAATGTATTAACATTTGGGGATAAGTTTATTTAAGGTATCAATATTTTAAGTGGTTAAAAAGATGTGCCAACATTTGAAGGGTAAGGTCATTTAAGATATCAATGTTTTGAGTAGTTAAAAAGAGATATCATCATTTGACAAAGTGGGTTAAATAAGGTATCAATATTAACTATTGGTGGAAGATTGAAAAGATTTAATTGAATACTGATCCAAACGCAAACACCTCAAACGAACTTTGCAAAACATTAATATCTCATTTGATATACTTTGCCAAACATTTATATCTCCTTTTAACTACTTAGAATATTGATACCTTTAATAAGCTTACCTCTAAATATCAATACCTTCTGGTGTAATTTACACAATAATTAATATGGTTGTGACCTTATTTAAGTAATTAATTTGTCTATAGGCCTTAAGTTGACAAAAAAATCAGTGAACTATATTATTTATAGATAAACTAGTTTTATAGGAATGGAAATTTCCTTTTATAAAAGTATATATAAATCAAATCAAACATACTTTTAAGGTATATTTATTTCTTGTAAATAATAACAACATTTTTTTTATATAGAAAACGGTGGACAAGACCAAAAAACAACAACTAACAACAGATAGGTCTAAGGAATGCTACTCTACATAAGTCTTCCTACAGAATATAACTCACAGTTAGACAATAAGCATCCAGAATGGCCAGGCTGTGATTCAAGCTATAAGCATAGGTAGCCAACACATCAACATACCTATTACCCTCTCCATATGTATGTGAAAGTTGGATTTACCACTCCATGTTGATCAACTTCTGGATATATCTAATGAGCCGAATGTAGGAGTTAATGGGAGCATTAGTCTGCTGCACTAATTGAATAGCAATAAGTCTATCAACTTCCACACAAATTTGGTGGAAACCCTTTGCCAACAAAGTCAAGACCCTTGAAAATACCCCAAAGTTCAACCATAACTATGGAGCCTGAGCCAATGTTCAGACGAAAACCCCTTAACTATTTACCAATCAGAAGGAATTGAAAAGAAATCATGTCGTTAAACAATTCTAATCAGAGAAAATCAAATAGTCCTCGCCAATTCGCAATCACAAAGAACATAAGATATGGATTCAACTTTAGTAAAACAACATTCACAAAGGTTACTACTAGTCAAGCCTCTCTTAGCTAGATCAAGATTGGTAAGAGGTGAATCACAATTTCAGACCCATCAATGGCAACTCAATTCGGTCTGGCCTTGGATTTAATGCCTAATTCATGCCTAGATTTAGAATGATGAGCTCATTTCTAGCGGACCCAAAAGCATGTTTATTTGTTTATATTTTATAAAACATTTCTTTATTGACAAAACGTTAAGGTGTCCTAGGTCAACATTTAGGTCTTAATTTCGGTTGCTTTCACTAGTTAACAAGTTTGACAATGCAGTAGACATTTTTCTATCATTATTGAGTGTATATATTCCACTTCCTTGAATTTTTATCAATCGTTATTGACTGAGCAGACGCATTACCTAGGATGCGTAAGCGACGTAAGTTTTAATCTAACAACCAATAGTTATATTTGCCATTATGAGTCTGATCTATCCTTGTTTTAACAGAAAACCAATCTTTAGTTTTGTTTCTATCCTTAAACACCAACAAAACCTCAAAACGTCAATTTCCCAATTTGGTCTGTTGTGCGTCAACCCGTTTGTGAGTGGCTCAGTTTTTTTTTTTTTTTTTCCCCTAAATTTTTTAATTTACGTTGATTTTTGTCATTATAACACCATAAGAACTTCAAAGAAAAAAAAATTATATCAAACTTGTAGAGATTATGCAGAGAATCATAATGTACAATCGTCCAACATTTCTTCAAATGCGAAGCGGTCGAAATGATGGCTAAAGGAATGCAACAAAGTCGTCTCATGAAATGTGTACCATATCACATGGGCCAAAGGCATTAGGCCTCGTCTGCATTGGGCCTCATGGGACTAATACTGAAAAAAATATTTTAACATATAATTAGTAGGACTCAGTTCCATGAAACATCAATTACTTAAAGGTATATCAAAGTGTTTTAAAGTATTTGAAAGTAGCTTGAGGTTTTGTGTTTATTTTATTCTCTTTTTTGGAGTAAAGCAATTATTTAGTTGGTTATATAATGAAGCAAAGAGTTAACAGATGTTACATAGAGTGTATAAATGTATATACTACATTTTTTTTAATTAAAAGAAAAACTTGTATTTTTTTTAAACAATTCTATAAGTGAATAATTTACCTAATTATTGGTAATTTTTTAGTACTCATGGTGCAGATGTCATGTCAGCATCCGCGAATTGACTCTCAGTTCTCTAAAATTATAATAATTGTAGTAACCATAAAGAAAGAATAATGAATTTCAAGAAATTGGAAGTTCTATCATTGATTGTTTTATTAGTTATATATTTATTTTTTTACTATCCTATCACTTTGGATTATTGGATATTTATCTGTATCTAGTCCACATCTACAACTTATCCGTAACTTATCTATATCATATATGTATTATATCTATTTGTTCTTATGAATAAAACTATCAATTTTTATAAGTGCATGTTTCTTGACAAACATTCGTTTAAAAACGATATATATGAAAAATGTTCAATTTGAAACCTGAACTTTAAAAAGTTCAATCTCATATCCAATTGAACTTTTTGTGTCCTTAAATATTACCACACTCTTCCATTTTCTCTTGAAGTAAGAGACACGTGTCAGATAATGATTTAATGGCGTTAAGTGGGGTAGTATTTAAGAGTTAGTAAAGTTTAATTGAGTGTGAAATTATATTTTTTAAAGTTCAGTTATCTAATTAACATTTTCATCAAGTTTAGATTTCACATTGGGTACTACTTATAAAATATGATACCAAAATATTCAGAATACTATAAAACAAATAAACCTACATCGTCAAAGGCAATAGCAGTTTTAACTCATTGAATCATATTTCAAAAGATTAATCAAAATTTCTTACTGGCCAGATAGCATATATAATTGTTCCATCGAGATATAATCATAGCTAAATATTATCCATTTCACTTGCAACAGTGGGGAGGAGAACAGGCCAACAGGAGTGAAAGAATCAAAACCTATTTCACCAATTTTAATTTATGTAACTACTGAAAAAGAATTGACCTTTATGATCAAATAATATAAAAGTTTAAAGTCCTGATGTGGATTTAAATTTCGTTATTCGTCTTACTTATGGATTCGGATATTAACTATTGTATGTCAAGTGGGCTTGGGCCATAAATATAAATTTGGATGTAATGAGGTACAATTATGAAACTCCTCATCCTTCATTCTAATACCAAATTTAACAAAACAATTTATAAGTATGAATTCGTTAAGTGTAGTGATCATATTAATGACATAACGCTTTGTTTTGAGATTTTAACTAAAACCCTTACATTATTAACTAAACTGAAGATTTAAACTTATATATATATATATTGAATTTTACATCCATTATCCTATGATTTTAGGTTCGTCAAGTTAATGACTTAATAAAAATATACAGAAATGATAGTATACAGATTCAACTCAATAGATAATTAAATAAAATAGGCAATTGAACTTCTTACTTTAAATTTTTACATCAATTATTATTATTTTTATAGGGGCAAATTTTAGATCAATTGATTGTATAGTCAAATTTCATGTGGGAAAAATGCAATAGAATAGCATAGATAAATGGTATACACAATATAATGTATATCTTTTGAGTTGCATTTGAAGGTTTTGATCTTTACGAGGAAAAAAAAGGTTCGAAAGGAAATTAAGGACATCTATCATATTCATTGCTGTAAATTGTAAGGACAGGGTCCATACCATACCGTGCACACAAGCATTTTTCGTCATATCATATATCCTCCCTATAAAAATATATATTAGATAATACTAATAATTGAAAAAAATAATAATAATAGCATTGTTTTCAAGCTAAGAGTTTTTCATTTTGTATATTTTTTTTAAAGAGCCCAATCCCATATATTCAAAACCCAAAGATACTATCTAATTACCTAAATCGCATATCACATTATCCATTCCCATCTTATCTTCTTTTCATTCCCTTGTTATGCCTAATTTGGTGAAACCCAATTTAAACTATTGTAATTTTCTAACTGTAACAACACATCATCGTTTTCTAAGTGATTATTCTATAGTGTTTTATAATATGGGATAAATATCAAATTAGGTATCTAAACATTATATATAAATTCTATTTAGTATCCTAATTTTGAAGTAAATAATTTAATATCGAATGAAATATTTTCTAGTAATTTGACTACCTCGTTTTTGTTTGCAGAGATAACATATTATTGAATATTTACTAATGCCCCTAATATTATCTAGCACTAATAAATTGCTTCTTTCACATCAAGAAATAGAGCAAATGGTATTATTGAGGTAGTAAAATAACCATAAAACCTTAATTGGATATAAGATTGATCAATTTAAAGTTTATGTACCAAATTGAATTTCATGCAAAGTTTAGATACCAAATTTAACATTTTTTCTTATAATATAACACATGTTCTATGATTATATATGCTTAAAAAATGTTGATTCTCTCTAAAGGCTAATGAATATACCAAAGCCTTGAAAGTTATTAGTTATTGAACATTGCTAAATGTTTTACATATTTACTTGATATCAAAAAAACAAGCTTCACTGGTTTGGTTACATATTTCATCTTTAGTGCATATATTATTTTTCTAATATTACTCAAAAAAATTATGTATAAAAAAGAACTTGTAATATTAGAAATTTACATTTCAAATTTATTTCTATGGATAGTTTACTGCAACAATTATATTGAAGTAAGATAATCCTTCGTATTACATGAAGTCGTATATATTGCTTATAATCTTAAAATTTAAGGAAAAAAATTATAGATTCTACATGGTGTGGGTTTTGCAAAGTATACAGTATATTGATGGTTCTAAAATGTTATAGGACAAGTTTTATGTGCAAAACTTAATGATTTGTATTTTACAAAAGCTATGGATAGGGTGTCTAACCTTACTCACCCTAAACCTACTAACTCCTAGCAAATTAACTTTTCACTAACAACTTTATGAAAATTGACAAAAGAAGGGCCGCGTTTGTTCTTCTTATGCATTGCAGGGCTTATATTCTTTAAATATGCATACAGTGTTTTTTTTTTTTTTTTTTTTTTTTTTTGCCATAATGCATACAAGGTTTTTATTTATAAAATTTGCACACTTAAGGGTCTAGTATCAACTTCACTATTTTTATCATTATACTATAAAAAATTACTCGTTTAATATGGGTTTGGAATGAATGCGTTGTGGTTGAAAATATTATCCCTGATTTTTAAAAACATAATTCAATATTACATTATCTATAATTATACATCATTAGTATAATTACATTCATTTCATAAAATACAATGTCAAGCGATTATTCAACCAAAGGTAATTGAGGAATGTCGAAACAGATATATGTTTGTGACTATTTTATGGGCATAAAATAAGTCTTCGATTGTGCGTGAAAATCGTTGCAAAAAGGAACTTGTCAAGATTAGAATTTCACACTTATGTAGAACGAACAAACAAATATAGACAAAACCAAACGTCCTCTTGCAATTTGTTTGCGAATTTGTTCCTTAATTTTTAGTTCGCAATCGTCATCAAATACGGATGCTACTTCATCCAGTACGAGAGATTTTTTTCTCAATAAATCAATACATTTCATTATCATTAGTGACGATATGTTACCGTATAGATAATGAAATTCATGTGTCTTTAATTTGAAACTGAAAATTTATGGCTAGCTAGACTTAATATCAATATTTGCACGATATCAGGTTTAAGAACGTTACTTTTATATTACATTTATCCCAAAAATCCTGTTGCTTTAAATTGCATATATATACCCTAAGTGCTATGTTGTGTGGAGGAATCAGAGAGAGACTCTCTTGAGCTTTAGAATTTTTTCTAAAAATTATGTTAAAATTTCTCAAAAGCTGTTTAAAATATAATCTATGAATTGGAAAATGTTAATAGATACTCTCGATATACTTGAGAAAAAACCAAATGCGAAAACTCCATAACTTGGCCTTCTGTATAAATGTCCAGAAATTTTTTCTCTTAGACCTTAACAAACTATCTATATCAACGGCTAACGGTGCCCGATTGATTTATGATTTTTTACTTTATTTGATATACTTATCTTTTTCGAAGGGTAGCTTGCCTACCCTGGGATAAAATGCTCACTGTTGGCTTGAATAGGAAGCAGGGAATGGGATATCATATCAACAGCTCATCTGAAATCAATAATTGGCCCCATGAAAAGCTTTGCACTTTTTATATTAAAACTGCATTGGCGTCATGTGGAAGATTGCATGCGTTCTAACTTTTATTTTTTTTTTTGGCCGAATGTGTTCTAACTTTTAATAAGTGACTATTCTCATGAGATAGTTGTTTCTAACAGGATCTTTGGCCGAATGTGTTCTAACTTTTAATAAGTGACTATTCTCATGAGATAGTTGTTTCTAACAGGATCTTTTCTTGTTGGATACTTAACTTTTTTTTTTTAAGGGATATAAATGATGTGGTAGTTGTTTGTATAATAAAATAAGTTGTTTGTTAATTATTAGTAACTGAAGTTGCTATGATAAGTAATCCTCTCACTTTCATACTTACTTAATTTTAAAAAAAAAGCAACATCTCATTCATTCTTCCATTAGTCATTTTATACTCATTTAATCTTTATCAAAAATATATATAACATTATTGTAAAGTAATATAATAAAATGGGACCCACAAAATTTTAAAAAAAATGTATCTCTTTTAAAGTAACCAGGGATAATGATTACGGTTTGCTATTCATTAAATCGAATAAAACCAAACAGAATCGCAAAATGCAATTCTTTTATATTTTTGTCAATTTTATAGTTTGGTTCAAGAAGAGCCTAATTACGGTTTGGTTCAAGGGATCGAACCAAACCAAATCGTTTGAACCCACCCGAACCGCTTCATATTAAAAGAAATAATAAAATAAATAAGATTTATTTTATTTATTTATAACTCTTGAGCATTACATATTAGGACTTGTATTGTTTTAAAATTAATTCAACAAAATGTAAAATTCTTATCATGGGATAGATTTAAACGAGTAGGTTTTATACTAGGTTGCAACATCTACAATCAACAACACTAAGATAATTTAGAACTTTAAACTAATTAGTAAGATAAAATTTTAAATACATTATAAAGAAAGAATATTATAAGTAAATATGGAATTAATGCAAAAGAATAATTTTCTTAGTTAGTGTTGTAGATTTATTACAAATATATAATATATGTTATTTTAAATTCGTATTGAATAATATTTTTAAATTTGGGATAATATATGTCTTTGAAATTTTTAAATATATGACCTAATATAATGATAGGTGACTTTAGTTTCTGTGTGACGTTTCTCAATCTAAACTTCTTTTTTCTTTTTAGTTGTGAACTCAAATGATTATATTTATATTTATTAGAACTAAAAAGCAGTTTGGTTTAAAACTCCGAATCGTTAAAAGCGGCTTGGTTTATTAAAGGTTTGACCCAAACCGATCCATGAACACCCTCATTAGTAAAAAGAGTTACTCCAAGTGCTGACATGACATTTTAAACAATTCTTATGCTGATTTTAGATTTTTTTTTTTCTTTTTTTTTTTAAATATATGGACGTTACATTTAAGTTGTTAGGTAAACAGTTGACATTTTGTTATACAGCACATTTGTGTGATATAATAGAACTTTATAAAATAATACTACCTTATAAGATGCTGTCACATGTTAAAATGAAAATATAAAGTTATAATAATTTTATAAAATATCATTAAAATTTTACTAATTAAGCAAAACAAATTTTATTTAAAATCCTATTATCAGTAGTTGAAATTATAAAAAAAATAAAAATGATAATAATTTCATAAGATATTTAAAAATTTTAAATAATCTCAACTAGTTTTCTATAAATTAAGGAAATCAATATTTAAAACCCTATACGAAATTCGATACATTTTATCTTTTCACCTTTTCCTTCTAGAACTAATCTAACGAAGTAAAAGGGGGTTGGTGAAAAAATGTGATAATCATCTTTATATTCTTTTTTGTCTCTTTTTGTATTTATGTTATGCTATAACCAGTTTATTGAATTATTTTAATTTTCAGAAAGCTAAATTACCTCTAGTTGATATTAGTAATCTTAAAATATAATAAAAGAATAAGTGAGAACTTTATAAGGAAACTTCTAACTAATCGTGAAGTACATCCAACATTATAAAATTCTTAATGTATATCCATTGTTGCAAAATATATTACAAGTTTGTTTATATTTTTAGTTAAACCGACTATCATCTAACTAATCTGACAAAGGATCTGACAAATTTTATGAACAATATGCTAATCCCCAAACCCCAACCCCACGCCACCCCCACCCCAGCCCAATTCATAGCCTAAATCTTCATTCTTGAATAATGCATAAATAAATAGAAATATCAAATGGCTGTGTATTTAATATATATCCTCTAATATATTAAAGTGGGATATCTTATTATAAAAATATATTAATTAGATATGTCAACATTGGCCATATATGATAAGATAGATATAAATAATATCCGGTTAGTGTATGTGAGATATAACGAGTAATATATTACCAGCCTTGCTGGATCATACTTATTCATAGTGCTGGCTTTTTAGGATCCTTAAAAATATGAAGGAAAAAATGATAAATGATGCAAAGACCGATTGGATAAAAAATTGGGCCGTACAACATGACGAACTTATTCATTTTCTTTTATTTATTTGCATATAATTATTACATTTGGTAGCAGATTTTGATTTATTTTACAATTAACTACTAAATTGTAAAAGTATGAACTTTTCAATTAACTACCTTAACTCTTTCTACTTTTGTAATTAATCATCTTATTAGGTACCATAAATGACAAAGTTTACAGGTAATAAATTGACAATCTTAAACTTTAAGTAGATAACTGGAAATAGGCCCTTATCTCCGCCCATCTTGCTAGCTATCCAATAGCCATGGAATAACATGTGTTAATAGCCATTTTTCAACCAAGCCCTAAAGAATAAGTCCGACCCTATTTTTGACTTAAAACGTAACCCGCATAAAGAAAAAAAATTGAAGGAATACACCTTCGTGAAGGAAAAAGATCACTACCCACATTCAATAAATGGCAAGCATGCAAACTGGGGAAGAAAACAAAGCTGTGTGCATTTTCCTAAGACATGTAAACTCATTGTGGCAAGCAAGCTTGCTAGTTTTGTAGCCCTCTATCAAATCAGTGGGGTATAGTCTGTTAGCCCGATTCCCTCTATTGACTTAAGTCTTTTAGTGCCTACGTCGGGGTTAATTCTATCTCTACTAAACTCACCTTTGTTATTTATGTGTATCACACAAAACACATATACAAAGGAAAAAGGCTATTAAGCCAATTTAAGACTAGTAGATGAAAATTGTATGCCAACATTTAAACACCCATCATTTAGAACATGACTTTTCACAACCAGAGGCTTTGTTTGAATGAATGGTGGTAACATTTTAGTCCCCACCATCTTCCACATAAATAATCACTTGCTCTACAACCCTTAACATAAAAGAGCAAACCTAGTACCATTAGACATGGTCTAAGTGTCAGCACTTAGAATTAATCATCTATGCAATCTTAAATATAGACAAAGCATACTCTTGCCAACAATCAGCATGGTATAGCTAGTACATGTAGAGGGTTACTTCGATAACTGGGCTTGGAGCCCACTTTAATGCAAAGAAATGGTTTTTCAATGAGTGGTAGGGTCTAGAAGATGGGTCCAATAAGAGATATTATAGAAAAATTTGACTTGATAGGCTCAAAATAAGGATCACCGAACTGGCTTATTCCACTATCGGCTTCATTCAGTTTTCTCATGTATAAAAAGTAAACTCCAAAAATATCTTTCTAGGCTAATTTAAGCTTCATTTGATTAAAATAGGGTTTACATAGAACAAAATAAGCTTATTTTTTTATATTAAATCAGGGCTATTTTAATAGGAAAAATAGGTTTCTTCATATCCAAAGCCCATGCACATATATATAAGAAGAATGGATGAATTATGGGCATTAGATTCATGGAAGAGAACCAACAGTCATAAGTAATGCTTCATCTTAATTGTCCATCCAAAAGTAATTTAATGGCTATCATTAGCCTACAACATTCATAAATAAGAGATTTCTCTTCTCATTTAGGGTCATTCTATATATTGCTAAGATTGAGAGCAACATGGAAACTCTATTGGAACATCTCCAAAATTTATCAATGCAACTACTTTGTGAAAAACAAGTCAAGAATGATCAAATATATTTGATTAGATCATATATCACACTCACGTACTTGAGAAACTAGGTTTTGCCTATTGTTCCTCCTACGCCTCTTTCTGTGACATCTTACATGTTTCATCAACTCAAGACTCCTCTTGAGTCAACCGGTATGCCTGCTGCATTTGATTGACTAGCTTCAACATCACCATACAATATACAAGAAACCATCGTCCCCACATTCTAATAAATATAAACACTATTCAAGTTGTCATTACATGGCAAAAATGAGCTCCATAAGCGACCAAGCTAGCACAAACACATGCTACACTCTTAAAAACATCATATATGCAACACTATTTACACATGTCACCCTAAACAAAACATGCTTGTGATAATACTTGCATAAAATACCTTCACACACTACAGCCACCATAAAACAGTGTAAACAAAGCTAAGATGGCTAAACGTACCAAATTAACAAAAGGAAAAAAAAAAAACATATGTACGCAATGAGACTTGCATATCTAATCTTTTGACTCCTAAAGGAATCGCTTTATTATGTTCCTTCAAAAGTTGACAAAAATGTAAAAAAATAATAATAATAAGCTTTTTTCTCCAAACTCTCTAAACACACATTTTGTCACATGCCTAAAAAGTTGCTTCAAAACACATAAAGCTTGAGGACAAGAAAATGTTAAAGAAACAAAAAAAAAAGTAAGAGAAAAAAAAGGAAAAAAAAAAAACCTCTACTATTTCTCTAACAAAAGCAACTTCACGAAGCTAGTATCTCCCTATATACACTATTCAAAGCTGCATGGTATGTATAGCCCATAAACTAAGCAAAGCAACACAATAACCTTCACTCACAACTAAAGTAACGTAGCCCCTCATAACAAGAAAAGGATTAATTGTAAGCTTTTACAACTAAGCATCCACATCCAACAAGGATGCAACCTCTAATAGTAAGAGCTAACGAAGGAAGTCAATCAACATGTTTTCTCAAAGCTTTCTTTACACATTAAATAAGGCTCATCTACCTCTAAGGTGTCATGAGCAAAGCCTACAAAGGTATAAGACCCTACTATCCTACTCAGTAATGACATCATGATAGATTGCCTAAGCTTATCAAGGTCTCAATCAAGATGTGATGGGTGTATAGTAGCAAACCACAAGTGATTAAAAGTCAACAAAATGGCTAAGATAGAGCACTAACCTATGTTAACAAAATTCTCTCTTGATAGCAAAAGGCCTATAGTTAGTCCTAGCATAAGCACCAAAAGGTTAAAATCCATACCAAGCAACATATAATGCTTAAGCATCCAAATTGCAACTTAGACAATACTCTTAGATAACCACTTATCCACAAAAATTAGGCCTCCTTAACAAGAACATAAGCACCACCAATAAGAGACATGGACAATACGGTGCCAGTAAGCATGCTATTTATTACCTTACTCAACCATCCAAAGAGTTAATCTTAAATTTTGGCACAAAGAGAGGACAAACAACTAACTATACAGTTATAAGCCATAAAAGTATCTCGTGCAATGGATCTCTCTAGCCCTAGCTATGGTATCATCACCACAACAAGGTGTCTATATTAGACTAATGAAAGGATCTACTAAAGCTAAACTCACAAAGGAGGATTAAGACATTGACTACCCTCAACCAATGGTACTTACTCCTTAAACACGAAGATAAAAGTTGACCTCAACTATTACCTTAGCTACCTAGGGGAAAACTTCCTTACTTAAAAGCTCACACCACATATGATAGAGCATAATGAGCGCTCGACACTATTAAAGACAAAAGTAATAAGCTTAGGAAATACCTCATTAGATGAAGGATTATATTATAAAATAAATAGAGGAAAAACTAAAAAAAGACAAGAAGTTGTGTAACAACTGATAGTTATTATATAGTTAAAAATATTATTACAAGCAATAGCAACCACAACAGGAAGTAGAAAAAAGTGGTCAAATTTACTAGATCTAGTGAGCAAAACATGTATAAATTATAAAGAAAGTAGCAATAAGTGGGTTAAACTAACCACTTAGAACCCAATTTGGTACCTCTTCTTCTCTTTTCTCATTTTCTTAGAGCCCACCCTTGTTCGAAAAGGATACGTTCTAATTTAACACATTGGAAATCATAAAAACAACAGCAATTAGTAATCTTCATACATATCAATTGAAGAAAATTGTAGAACAAGTAAAATCGCATTCTTAGTGTTAGCGCTTGTATTTAAGATGAGGAATAGATTGAGCAGAGAGAGATAAGACTTAGCTTTTGATATTTTGTGCAAAATATGTGGAGGCGAATTTTAGGTATTAGACTTGTGTTGTGCCTTAGCCATAACAACACCATAGTAAACAGGTCCACAACAAGTCTTATGGTTTTCGAATAAACCTTCATTTAACATAAAGCGTACAACAAATGAAGCCATTACAAATGATACACAATGTCTACCTAATAGACAATACCTCTACTCAATTAATAGATGAAGAATAGTCACTCAAGCACAATGACTACATCCATAACCATTAGTCGGCTATAGTTTCCAGCCATACCACAATGTTGTTATAAGCATGTCACTTTGGCTATGATTTAATAGCCACAACTGACTTCCAAATGACTAATATGTAGTCAAAATACCAAGGAGGACTATTGAAGCATTAAACAAGCTCAGCTTCCTCTAGCATTCACAAATCAAGATTGACGCCATGGAAAAGGCTTCAATGAAAGGAACCAACAACCAAAGCATGTAAAACTTCAACTCTTCATGACAGTGAAAGTCCAAAACAACAGATGAATATAATAGCCACCACATCTCAAGCATTGATGCCTTGACAAAAGCCCTCTAATCATTTGACCTATATAGGTTAGCCATGTATCTTTAAGTAGTTTAGTTTAACCAGCTTAGTTCCATGGTCAATTGTGTTGCTTCTTGAATCATTCTTTACATGTAAATTCTCTTTATATTATGTTTTAATATCCAAAGGTGCCCTGAATTCTTCCTTTTTTTTTTAACCTAAGAAGCTTATTTTAATCAATTATTTCTAATAAGTGATTTGGTGCCATCATTTCATATAAGCTCATACTTATGTACATTTCTCACGAAGAAAAAATAATGATTATGGCATCAAAGAGTTCATGCTTCATTTAAAAGATTGCAACATCTCCAAGACACTTAATTTCATGATCGACAAGCACAAAGCATGTGCAATAGCAACATCGTCCAAAAAAGCTATAAGCATAACATTCGAACATTACATGACAATTCCACCCACATACAATATGAACAAGTTTATGATTGAATGTGTATAAACTCATTCTAAAAACACTCAATGCATGTTCATATATATATATATATATAATATTATTTCATGCATGTAAAGCCATCAATCATACATTTTTCATCATATTGCAACTATGAGCACATTATGGTCAACAAGACCATGACAAATTCTCAAGAATGCATAAATTTGCATTCTTTTTCTCATGTATGTTTCATCATTCAAACAGGTCTAATGTGAAACACTAAGCATGAAAGAGCATAATTTAGCAACATCTTTGAAATGCTAATTTTATGCAACTAAACACTTTCACATGATACCAATTGTTAAACTGATTAAACACTTAAGTTAAAATTCAAGAGGGGGATTGAATTTTAAAATAACTTTTACTTCTTTTACAAGTCTAATGTCTAATTAATATAATATAAGAGTAATAAAAATAAATTACAATAAGTAATGAGATAAGAGATAGAGAAAAAAACAAGCCTAGATCCGGTTTGCCCCTTAGTCTCCATGATCACGCAAATGACTCAATCAAGAACTTCATACCACAATTTTATTAATCTGAAAATAAATGCTCCAAGAAGTTACATCACAACACCACTATCAAAGCAACACATGTACTCACAATAAACACAAACTTGTGCCTTTCAACTAATCATAAAAGACACACCTAAGGCAAAACATATACTTTCACGCAAATACTAAATTCTACTTAGAGTAGTGCCTTATAAAATTTGCAACTAAAGGCTCTCAATGGCAATACTCAAAATCTCTCACTAAGCTAAATGCAAAAGCAAAGACCAAGAAACAAATTGAATGAAGAATTGGTTACAATATGCTTGTTAGCAAATTAATAGCTAAACTTAAGTTCATAAAATCTATTTAAGGTCTCTAAGAGAAATAGTCATCAAAGAAATTTTCCTCAAAAAGCACTTGCATTTAATGATTCTAACAACTGGTTTCTCCTACTATCATTCAAATTCCATAAGCTATTGTCTATATGCCACTTATAAAAAATGAACACGAAAGGTTATGGATCATAGTACCGTTTAGACACTAACCTACTGTACCATGATAAGAACCGTTCTAATCATGTGAAGCATACCTATGGTCTAGAGGCTAGCTATAGTTTACTTGACCAGAATCATGCTAGCCTCCAAATGCTATGCCTTAAAGCATATTTAGTGCTCGACCACTAGCTATAGAGTAGCTAGGTTTCATATCTCACAAACTTAAATAAAAGCAAGACATAAACATTTGTATATTGCATATTTTTCAACACATTTCACATTAAATATGTTTAGCCAATTAAGTGTTACTTTTTTTTATAACTTTTTGTAATTGTGTAGTACATTTCTATATCAAAATCCAATTTAAACCCCCTGGTTTCACAAATGTATTGATGTTTCTAGTAATCCAAAAGAGCGATCAACATTTTACAAAAGTGAGTCAAAATGAGGTATATGTTGAGAAAAGTTAAGGAAAATTAATAAGATATTATCCAAATATTGATATCTTAAATAAATATTGTAAAACATTAATATCTCATTTGACTCACTTTACAAAACTTTAATTTTTCTTGTTTTTTCCTTTTAATTTATCAAAGGTTGATATATTAATGAATTTACTCCAAATGGTTGATACATTCTAGTATAATTTACTTGATAACATGTAATAATAAGACGACGATCATTTACCACGTAAAAAGGTTAAATAAACATACTATACCTCGCATAAAATCTCAAACACAGTTGCATATACAATAACAATCTAAACAGTAAGTGGATTGAATAGGTAAACAAAGTTACACAAGGTATATGAAAAAAATAGTAAAATGAAGAGAAATATTGAGTTTCAGTCTTACTTGAAAACAAAGTTCTAAGTTGAGAGACAAAAACATACCATTAATATACCATACATTTAAGTTCAAAAAAATATACCATACTTGATAAAGTTCAGCAAATTATAAAAGAAAGTAAATTCTCAAGAAACGTCATATAGCATTTATTTTCTCTATTCAAGATTATTAAAGTAAAATCTTTGGCTTTTGGGCTCACAATTTTATCTCCAATTTTGGGTTGCACTTAAAACCAAAGTTAAGATAACCTACGTCCTTCAACTGGCAAAAAGATAGGTAGATTTCTAATCCACTAAATTAACAGACCATTCATAAAAAAGTGTGATATATAAGAAAATGATCGTATATACAATCCATGTGCGGGTCTCATTCATTATAAGTCGCACTATTAACATGGGGTATTGATAAAAATAGGAAGGCATGGGTCTTTTTAGTTCATTCAACTTCAATCGTTCAAAAGTGCGATATGTTATTATTTTGAGCTACAAAAATGAGAAGGAAGGAATTTGGAAGAAGCTTTTATGGGAATAAATAAAAATTTTGGAGAAATTTTATCTTGAACATGTGAAAAACATACCTTTCAAATTTGGTGAGGTTTAAAAAGCCAGGTAGATTTACTATCTAATCTTACAAACAAAAAACATATTTTCTAAAGTTTACAAACTTTTGTATAGTATTTATAGTAAATATCGAAATTGGTGTTTGAATTTTACATGAAAATTTAATTTAATTCCTAAACTTTAAAATGATCAATTTAATATCCAATTAAACTTTTTTGTAGTTAATTTTACTATCTCCCTCTGTTTGCTTACAATAAACAACCTATTATTAAATTTGTACAACTTCTCCTAAAGTCATCTAGAACTAACAAATTGTTTCTTCTGTGTCTCAAATGATGATAGGTAATGTGATAAAAATAGTTATAAAAAATTTAATCGGGTATTAAATTGATTATTTGAAAATTTAAATACTAAATTGAATTTTTCATATAAATTTTAATTACCAAATTCAATATTTTCCCAAATATTTAAGTAGAATAAAAAACTATATTATCAACTTTTGGGGGGAAAAGAAAAAATAATAATAATTTGATTTTATTCTACTTTTAGACAACTTGAACCTTTTTTTTTTTTTTTGAAAAAACAAGATTAACCAGGAATTAAGAAAAAGAAAATTTAATAAGATGAAAATAAATATAACTTCAAAGAAAATTTAAATCTTTCCTTATTCAACTAAGAGAACTTGGACTCACTTTTCCTTTCAAAGTCTTTTATATTATTTTCCCTCTTATCTAATTTCTTTCCACCTTTTTATCCACCGGAAAGATCATCTTTTCCTTGCGTTCTCCTGATAAAGCAGGGGAAAAAAAAACATATCTTTAGTCCCAGTCAAAGCTAAGATAAAGTTTGCTTTTTGACTCTCTTGCTTTATTTGGCTAATTTCACTTTAATGAGTTAGAAATCCAATACAGGCGATGACTCATGATTGCCCTGTTCGTTCAAAAAAGTAACTGGAGCTCTTAACGGAATGTTTATTCCCGAAAACAAAGGACTCTTAATGATCATGTCCTTGCTCGTTAAGTTCTCGCAAATTCAAGGTTGCTTCCACTCACCAAGCCACCATTTTTTAATTTTATTTTAAAAGATTAAGGGGTTAAGAGTCTGCCTGAATATGCTGGTTTGTGGGTTTAATGTTTTAAATTCGAAATTTTTAAAAACTATGGTAGTCTAAATACTAGCTATTCAAGAGTTGTCTGATACGTGTTAATTGTTTTAAGAAATAAAAGAATGGGTTATGAAAAATGTATCAAAAGTTTAATTTTTTATGGAATTAAATTCTTTAAATGTTCAGATTCTAATTTTTTAATTTATCAAAATACAAAAACCAAAAAGCTTTTTACTTATAAATTACCACCACAGCTGGAGGGCATGTACAAACAGTCCACGTGTCCCCCATCACATTATATTCTTTTACTTTTACAAGGGCCGAAGCTTTTGCCATAAAGAGATTTTTAAAATTTTGAAAAAGTTGAAAAGTAATCCTCCACATTTTACTATTTTAATCTTCGAAATTCCTCATCTTTTAACAATCCTTTTTATCTTTTTCATTTTTTCATCTATCAGTATGTTTCTAATTCAACGCTTCGTGTGATTCACGTCCCCGTCCTTCGATATCATTAGGAAAAGCCCATTTCATGTTCATGTCAATTATTGTAATTTTCTTTCATTAAACAAGGACCAATGGCAATGTATCAACTATTATTAAAAATAACAAATACATCTAACATAGAAAATTTTAACATATATAATGGTTAGTGGATGTGGTAGTTGTAATTTTTTTTTAATTGTTATCTTCAAAAAATATAAATGATTGTATATATACATATATAAGCCTATATATATCATCATATATATGAGTTGAAAATAAAATTAGCAAAAATAGAGTATAACGTTCATATTATTTAAAATGAAAAAAAAAACGAATTTTATTTGTAATATTTAGACATGGAGAGAGCTCCAATTAGATCTAATTTGCCAGTAATTGTAGATGCTGGCTCTTCCTAAGATAGCTACATGAATCTCATGATCTCAGAGAATTGATGAGGAAAAAAAATTTGATGGTGGGATAGCTTAGGAAAAATGTCAAGAAAAAAGATTAGAAAGGCTCAGTATCTCAAACGCATAAGTGATAAGTAACTAAGCTTGAGTAGGCCTCACGATCAATCTTACAATTTATGAGCAATTGAAATAATAATACACTTAAATTGCCTTGTTTAATTTTTGTGAATAGAGTCTTCTCTATGAAATATTATTTGTCTTTTCTCTTTAAAATTAAGAGAAGTGGCTACGTATTCCTAGACACTTGGAATGGATGACAATCGTCAAATCAGCTGAGTGATTTATGCATAAGATGAAGCAAACTTAATTTATGGTTATACTAAACGATCTTCTTATATGAGTCAAAGCCAAGAGTCATCTTTATGTGCATGAGCTTGTATAAGAAATGCTGGATGTAGCGAACCGGTGTAATGATTCCTATTTCAAGCTCAACATACAAATCTCTGCAAGTTGTATCAATAGCTGAACCGGACTTATTAAGCCTTATCATGTAGTCTATGAGCCAAGTTTAAATAAATAATAGTATTTATATTTTAAGTCTATTTAGAAATTATCAAGTTAATTAGGAAAATCGAAACCTATCCACTATGGACCGATATCTTGGCAAGTCATTGGACACGATGGTCGCGACGGGTCTTTGTTCAAAGTTTTTGACCCCCTTCGGAATTTATATATAAAACTTAGAACTTTGTGCTAAGATCCAAATAATTTTAACTCGTTCAATTTCGACAGAGCGGACAGACACGGAAACACAGCACGGTCCATGCCCAGGGTACTGATACCCCACACACATAGGGACACTTTTCCCTTTCCTTTCCAGAAGAAAAGGTCAAGAAAAAGATGAAATTGGAGTCTGGGTCTTCCTACAGACTCCTTTTTTTCGTAAAAATAGGCGCTTTTGATATAAAGTGAAAAGGTCGCTGAATGCAATTGGGAAAAAGCTGAACAAAAAAGATAAGATGACTCGTGTGTCACTGCAAAGGGCTGCTTTTTGACCTATCTAGTTATGATACAACCACGTAACATGTTGCTTTTGGAAGTTGCAGACCTTTTTGGACTGCAATTGCAATAAATGTCATTTGAATATATAAGGAAAAATATATTTTTAGATTACTATTCCACATATAGGACTAGCCAGGGATAAAAGTCTGATGCAGATTATCTTTTTATTTCCTTTGTCTCCTTTATATCAAGTTTTTGGTGTGCGTAAGTTATCTAAAATAAAATGGATAGGACGAAAATATAGCAAAATCGGACAAAAATAACAAATTATTTTTTATATTTAAAAGATATCTATTATTTTCATGTATTGTAGTGGTATTTATCAATGATGCTCGTAATTTGTTGATAAAACAATAATATAATATAGATTTATTAAAAGTTTATTTTATCAATATATCTTACCCCTTCAAAGATAGGATTGGATTATATTTAGAGTCGGAGTCATCTTCCAAAAAACCACTAGTTTCTAAGAATATTTTCAAATATAAAAAAAAAAAAAGAATTACATGGAAACAAATTTAATTTTGAGTTTACTTTTGTGTACTAGACTTGTTTAAATATTAAATTAAAAGAGTTTTCATTTCTTTGGTATATATATATATATATATTATAATATAAAGAAGCACTACCGAAATATGCAAAAAGATCTATCTTTTAAGGCTTTAACAAGACTAGCAGTTGCGCGCTCTGAGTGCATATGCGAAATTAAATTACGGAAGACCAGTAACACTGGCCAAACAGAAAAGAATGAATTTAACTACATGCGTGATTGGTGAATAAAGATTGGAATATATATATATAATATATATATAAATCGTATACGAAAAAATTATCATCTTAGCAAAAGATTGTGTCAACTTTTTCTACATAGGAGGAAAAAAAATACAAGATATAGTTAAAAAAAAAGACTATAAGAGAGAGAGATAAGAGAAGAGAAGGAAAAAAAAGAGAGAAACTAGAAGAAAAAGAAAGAAAGAAAGAAGAAAGTCCAGCTAAGTATCTCACTAAGTGAATCTTCACAATTTTTTTTTTGGGTGGAAATTGCATAGGCATGATATTTACATTAATGAGACTCACAAATATGCAAGTGAATTGTTCAAAAAACTAAAAAACATAAAGATAAAAATTTGAAAAAAAAAATCTAAGTTTTGGATTAACAACGATTTAAATATATGTAAAAGTAGGAAACTTCAATATGAGATGAGAATCGTATGTGACTCTTCACAAGGAACATAAATACCAATCTTATTTTTCATTAAAAATTAGCTAAGAACAAAGGATTTGATGCTTTCTCTCTCTAGCACCATAGACGAACTAAACATTATTCTCCATATGTGTGTTTAGATGACACAAAATTGAAGTGCAAAACTAGAATCATTGGGTTCCTAATGTTTCTTAGTTTTGTAAAAACTAAATCTTTTGCCTCATTTTCTTGAGAATCATAAGGATATAAAACATCTAAATGACTCTCATGGAGATGGGTTTTGGTTTTTTCGGTTGACGAATTGGTAGGTGAAGATGGTTTTGTTTCAAGTGTAGTTGGGTTTGAAATTTTTGAGACATAGCTTGTATATGTCTTCTTCTTCTTATTCAGTTATTGTTTCCTTCTCTATTTGTTTCTCTTTATTCATCAATTTTTTTACTTGTCCACATGTCACTTGGTGATTGGGTAGTATGTCCACTTTAGCCATGAAAAGTTTAATTAGGTATTATATGATTTTTTCAAAATTTAAATATCTAATTACATTTTTCGGCAAAGTTTAGGTATAAATTTGACATTTCTCCAAAAAATAAAACAAAATCTAGCAATTTGTCCATGACCTTTTTTTTCCCTTAAAAATCTGAACTTTTTTTATTATCATTTTATATCATTAAATGTATTTAATAATATAATAATTAAATTAAATTATTATTATTTACTAGTGAGTAATTATGATATGTCGATTATGGATGGAAAACTTAATGGTGTTCACAAAAGTCATAATTAGTAAAAATTGGTAAACGTTGAGGACTTACATTGAGGAAAAAATTTAAGGACTCAAATAGAAAGATGGGCAAATGTTAAGGCTAAATATATATTTTTCCTTATCTAAATTAATCAATCAAGAATTGATAGGGCTTGTAATAGTAAAAAATTCCCAAATTTAAACATGTATGCTTTGTCACATTTGCAATTTTTTCAAATGTTTTTAAATTAATCCTTTTATGTGTGCAACTATTAAAATTGTAAATTAAAGCATAGCTAATAGAGATTGAGACGTCTCATCTTAAATTCCAATCTCAATAAATTAATGAGAATCTGACCATCTAGTGTGTAAATAATTATGGATAAACATTTAAGGTAGATTTTAATAAGAAAATAGATAAAATTTAGACAAATACATAAATAAATATTGATATGAATGTGAAATAACTCAAATGATAGTACCTCTATGCAAACAACACTTTTGTGTGTGTATTTCTTTACTTTACTTCTAGATATACTTTCCTTTATCTTTTTCATATAAGAGAACGAGGTCAAAATTCAAAAAAAAAAAAAACAACTAACAAATAATAGCACAAGGGAAAGAAACACCCCTCAAATCCTTAGTAATAATATGGTCTATTTCTTCATAAATTCTTTATAATGAAATTTGTGAAATGTATGAAAATGCATATAGTAAATTAGTTAAAATGACAAAAAAGACTGGATAAATTTAGAATTGAACATAAGGGTATATTTAAAATTAGAAAATGACAAGATGAATAATAAATATAAGAAGCTAAAAAGCAAAAATAATGAGTTAAGCAAGATCAATGAAAAATTAACAATTAAAAATGATTTGATTGATCTAGAAGTTAAAACTTTAAATGGTGATGATAAAAGTAATGATAATGTTGCTTGTATTAGTTATAGTAAGATGAAATTTTAAAAGAGCTAGCTAATCTTAAAAATGAAAATGAAAAGTTAAATACTAGCTTATGTGATGTAAATACTACCATAGCCAAATTCACCAAAGGAGAGAATAATTTAAGTAAACAAAAGTGTGATTTTTACAAATATGGAATTGGTTATGATAGAAACAATTGTAGCAAGACTCATAAAACCAAGTTTGTGAGAGCTACTAATGGAACTTGCAACTATTGTGGCAAGCTTGGTCATATTGCACACAATTGCGCAATAAGAAAAACAATACATTTAGGTCACACAAGCAAGTATATGTAGGTGCCAAGAAGGACTTGCTCTAGCTAACCATAAAGGACCCAAGCAAAAATTGGTAGGTGATTGTGTTTTTATAGGTACCCCAAGTGGCTCCAAGGGCAAAAATATGGTATATTCTCAACTTGTTTGAGCATAATAGTTTGTGCACTCGTTGTTTGTGTATATAATATGTTGATAGGAGATGCTTTTATGCATGTTTTGATCTAAAATTTAGCTAAAATTAGGATAGAAATGCACAAAATTGGACTTTCATGTTTTTTATGCTTAAATCATGTTTTTTCATTTTTATTGGATCTAAATAAACTTGTAAAAAGGTTCAAATTTGAATAAAAATGTTTTTGGACAATTTTGTGCACACTTTTGAGGAAAATTCACACTTTTGACAACTAAAATGTGCACAAATTTACAATATGTAAACTTATGTGAGTTTGTTTAGTTTCAACATGCTTTAAATGCCTTTTCAAACTTGCATGAAGTATTGGATAAACTTAAGCATGAATCTTTGATGGTATGTTGTTTTTTGCATGTTTTAAGTTTAATTTGTGTTAAAAATTGGTTTTGAATGCATAAAAATGGTTTTTCATGCTTTTGATGCAAAAACAATATTTAGACATATTCAATGCTACTTTCTAAACTTATTTGAATGATTGAAAATGTTTGAAAAGCTTTTTGACAAATTTGTGCACGCTTGAAAAAGCATATTTTGCAATTTTGGACAAAAAACTTGCATAAATTTGAGATATATGTTTTTACATGGTTATGAGTGACTCAAACATGTCTAAAATATCTTGTTGAACTTGTTTGTTATTTATGCATCTCTTCTTGTTTGTAATACTACAAGTCTGTCATCTTATTTTTTGATGAATACAAAGGGTAAGAAAAGTATAGAATGCACAATTAGTATGCATGAAGTACAATTTTAATGAGTTCAAAGTTGAAAAAGAGTTGTTATGATGTATGCTGTATGTATGTTAGTTTTTAACTAAAAAAAAAAAACAGAGAGCTAAATAATGAATTGAGTGTTGTTTGCATTCTCCTAAAATTAAGTATAAAGTCTTTGAATTAAATCTAAGAAAATTCTTTTAAAACCCACATGCTTAATTAAGGGAAGTATATTGAATTGAAAATGGGGTAATTGTGCATAATTTTCCTTATCAAAAAGGGGGGATTATTAAACTTATATGTTCAATATAGATTTTGATAAGATAATATAATGCACAATTACCTATTCCATTATGGTAAACTACACTTAATTAATCAAACAATATGATGAATATGCTATAATATATATGTATATGTTCCATGTTTTTGTGGAGATTGTGTAGGTTCTAATAGGATCAAATTATTGATAAATAGTCTTGGTCAAAAGTCAAGACGAGAGCTAGACTGCTTTATTCACTAAGGCATGACAAACTCAAGACAAAGCTCGACAAACCAAAAAATGTAGAGTCATCAATTGATAATCACGTATAAGGCTCAACAAGTCAATTAGTCAAGGCGACAAGTTCAAAAATGCACAATCTTGGTCGTAGGGTTCATCGAGGGCTTGATGAGTCCATTGTTCAGGGCGCAACGAGTTCAAAATCTAAGACTCGACAAGGTTAAAGAAGCACAGCTTCAGTGGAGGGTCAAGTCCAAGGCGCGACAAGTTTAGGGCATGACAAGTTTTAATTCAAGGCTTGATGAAGTCCACGTGAGTAAAAACTCGGTCGATGGCTAAAATGAAGGCGTAACATTTTATGGCGTGACAAGCATTAAGGCGCGACAGTTTAAATGAATGGATCGATGTGGCAAAAAGAGCCATTGAAGTGCATTTAATGCTTAGCAACTTAAAAACATTATCTATAATAGATATTTAAATTTTTTAAGGCTATAAATACTCTGTCCTTAGGAGATTCAAAAGAGAAAAATGCGAAAGTGAAAAGGAGCTTTTTTTTACAAACAGATAGATTATTAATCTTTTGTTCTCTTACTCATTAACCTGTAAATACCTAGAAAGAGAGAGGAATATATTCTAGTTTTTTCTTGTATTTGCTATTTATCAATGAACATATAGAGGGAGAAAAAAATATTTTATTTTCTTAGTGTTGTAAAAGCAGTGTATTACTCACTTGAGCATGTTTGTTTGATGATTAATAAAATGGTGGTGAAGTTCTCAGTTGGAGGCATTGATGGATTGTGGAGAGTAGGAAGTGGATCAAACTCCACGTTAAATCTGGATTCAAATTTTCTATCCTATCTCTTTAATACTTCATATTATAACCTGCTGCTATTAAAGTAAAATGTGATCCACTGCACTAAAATTAATTGTTTGACTAATTTAGAGCAAATACTCAATTCATCCCTACCCCCCGATCTTGAGTATTTTCGAATGCATTGTCAATGCCCCTATTTTATTGTGCATAGAATGTATAGCTTATTGGGCAATGACAAGCTGGATTGCATAAGCTCAACAAGCTTGCTCATGACATTCTTCATTCTATTAGTGATAAGTTTTGTAATAAGTTTGTATCTAACATTACACAAACTTGTTGATTGAAATTGACTAAGCTTCTTAGGACTGTCATGCTTAGGTGGTGGGTGTCGAATCCAACAAAATTAAATAACCTACTCTTAAAATTTTGTAAATAGTAGTGAGCAGGATCGTCTCCACAGGGACTGGGGAAAATCTATCTCTATTTCAATAATCAGCAAAAAGAGAAGAAAAATTGGGGGTTTGTATAAACGATTATTTAGAGAATAATTTATTTCTAAAACTAGCAAATACGTTATTAATGTGAATTCAACGGCAACAAGTTCTAACCAAAGAATTATCACGGTTCAATTCATAGAGATGATCTTGATGCAAAGATTGTTATTCTAATTCATGAATAAATTGGTTATGACTTTCAACAAGCTCTGAAAATCTATCTCTCCTTAGAGTATTGATAATCAAGATACTTTGATAATCAAGATACGATCTTTAATTATTCCCTTATTGATTAGACAACCCTAATAGCTCTTAAGATTTAATCTATCAATAGCATTAATAATTAGAGAGATTACCAATTCTAATCAATAGATCAAAAGCATGAACTATTTAAATTAGATCATAATCACCATAACATAAATCAATCATTATTCTGCAACCAATCATGTTATTGTATTACTTATATTGGAACAATCAAACAATTACGGATTTGACGTTCTAAATAACAATAAACCGCTTTGTCAATCAAACAAATAGGCCTAATTCGTAATGACCAATCAAAACAATTGTAACAATTCAAATAGATGAAATATGAATACTCATAAATAGAATAAACTCAATAAATCAATTAGATCTCACAATCTTTGATGAATTGATCCCGTAATAATCCTTGGCTAAACTGAGTAATTAGTTACTCATGATCAAGAAAACAAAAGCTAGGGTTTCTTCAGAGTATAAAGAACAAGAACAATCAATAATGAATAATGAATGAATCCCTTTTCTCTCTCCTACTTCTTTATATATGTGAGATAAACATCAGATATAAAAGAGTATTTTTAGCATAAAAAATGGCTGGAGACATGTCGCAACAAAGCTGGTAGCCATTAATCACGAAACAAGTGGTGCACGGTGATGGCCGGCGGCCATTATCCACCCAGTGCCGGCCATGAATGTTGACCGGCCTTAATGTGTTTAACGAACAGGACAATGATGGCTGCTGGCCATCTTGGAATGGCTGCCGGCCTTACGTAGTCTGGGCGTTTTCCTCGCGTAGTCACGGCTGGCAACTTTGATTTTGGCCGTCGGCCATCACGTGAGGAGAGTGTGCAGAAGCTTCATGGCTGGCGGCCATTATGTGTTGGCTGGCGGCCATGATCCTCTGATGTATATCTCCCGTACTTAATTCCTCTAAATCTTTCCTTCACTTTAAAACCTGAAATATAACATTAACTTAATTAAGTACCAATTCCTCATAATTTCTATAAAATTAATAACAAGTTGATCAAGTTTTATCCGATATAAATTGAGTAAAATATATCTCAACATTAGGCATTAAGACAATGCTAGTGTCATTGGTACCATTGGCAAATAACCTAGGTCTAAAAAAATCCTTGGCTATATTGCAAACAGTTCCCTTAATAATACTCCACTAAGATTGATAAAAAACAACATGGTTCTCATTTATACCAGAAGACTTCAACAGGGCCATGTCAAATAGCGTTTTCCTAATCTCTTCATTATCCACATGCTAATCAAGTTAAGCATAATCTACATTAGAAAGTTGTGGAAACCCATAAACTAACTGAAAAGATGACTTGCCAAAATAAAATTCCTCTTTATAAAGATTTTTGAAACTCCCCATCATAAAGCTACATATAATTGTCTATGGCTAAACGCATAGTCAAAAAGGAAGATTTCGACATCAATATTGTTTGACCTTATGCTTTGTAAATTGTAAAAGAAAAACTTAAACATATCAGAAACTATTTTCTAGTCATCTCAAATGGTAAGTGTAGATTAATAGATGTTTTTAAAGAAATTCATGGAATGAAAACTCTTAACACTCTTGATTGGTTAGTCAAAATTCAGCATAGATGACATTCTTTAATATCAACACAAATTAGTCTTGTACTACTGCAAAAACCCACCTTTAAATCTTGATTTCCTAAGACCATAAGAGCTATCTTAAGGGTTAATATCTGTAGAGGCATACCACCTCGAGAGAGCTAGAATTCAAATCTTCTTACTAGTACAAATGTGTTGTATCATTAGAAGTAGCATCATATGAGAAGTATGTCTATACCTTACTAAGAAAAGATTGAATTATTCTTACAATTAACCATCAATTTCAATGTTTATAGGAGATAGAATAGCACGACTAATGAAAATAGGTATTATCTTGTGCTTGTGATGAAAGGCTTAGGAAAGTTTCATAAATCAAATTTTGAATTGAGGTTCTTTTCCCATGGTATGCTTAATGAAGTGGTATTTGAAAAGTCATCCTTTATTATGCATTCAACTCCATCCTCAACTCTTAATATGAAGTCTGAGAAATCTTTTTCATTGAGATATCTCATATTTTCATTCAGTCAAAGAGTACGTACACTTTTCCATAATGGTGATTTATTCAAGCATGCATTTATCGATTGAGGCTTTGTCCTTTTTGTAACCACAAGAAAATTTGTTTGAAATCTCCTCTAAATAGTAATAATCTTCGCACTAAATGGTAAATCAACTTTCATGGTATCTCTAAGTGTTCTATCAAGAGCTTCAAAGTATATTTATTAGCCATAGAAGTTTTCAAGAATGAATTTACGAATCTTCAACAAATCAACTAATTTAGATTGTTTACTTACTAAATAAATGGAAGTTGAATTTTCATTCGAATGAGCCATTCTTCCACAAAGTAATATAGTTGCTGTAATTCAAGAAGTTGATGTAGCTAAGGTAATTTGATATGTACTTCGAACAAATGCTAAACTAGTATGATACATGTTATTCCAATTCCATTAGGTCCATATATAAAGAATTACATGTTTATTGTGCTCAATAGTTTACTTTATCAAGTCAAATATATATCTCTATTCACCATTCAAGGAAGAAGATGCACTTATATCATCATTAGCTATAGGAATTGATAACTCATCTTCAACCATCTTTGGTAGATTGTCATGGTAATCTAAGTTACAATGCGAACATGGAAAGTCAAATCTGATAATCCTTTTCCTTGTTGTGCTAATAATACCTTGAGGTCACTCAATAGTTTAATAATAAACAACACACTTGAAGTTATTGAGGATGAAAGGTAATCCTGTAACATTCCTTGGGGAATTGATCCCATAGTAATCTAATATTTGTAGGGAGACAATATACCAAAAGGGTTGTAAATAGTCTCCTAAGTGCTTGTGGCATTTAGGTGGAGACTGCTTTTCACATGTGTTGTCATCATTCTCAAGAAGACCCTTAGCATCTATAGTCTTTTCAAATGTATCATATGCAACTATATTATACATAAAAGATAATGAAACCAAGTAAGGCTACAAACATGATTAAGTAAGACACATAGGTACAATCATTATGAGTCTTCTAGGTGAATAGTATTTCTACCAATAACTTTTTTGTTCTTCCTTCTTAGTTGTCATGTCGAATACCCACTTATAGTATTGTGGAAATTCTTTATATAGATAATGTCTTTCCTTAACATCTACATTGTTTGTACGAAAAAATTTTATGAGCTATGTTATTAGAGTTAGGTTATTAGTCAAAACAGACCTAGTTCTTCCCTTTAATTCAATGTATGATATCATCTACCAACCAATTGGCTAAATGGTCAACTTTGATATCATTTATAATGCCCCAAACCAAAAGTAATCAATAATTAAGTCAACAAACATTAATAAGCCTTTATTAACCACATGATCCCAAATTTTCTAACTACTGTTGTCATAGTATTTACTATCTAAACTTATAAATTAATAGAACATTTCTCTCATAATTCATTGAGAGTAGGCACACATGGGCTATCACAATAGGCATTACATTTTTTTCTTTATTTTTTTATTATGTTCCTACAACACTTATGGATTTCATCAGCAAAACATTTGAAGAGTATCTAGATATAGTTTTAACTGGATACATTGATGATATCTTCTATACTCACAATGCAAAAAAATACACAAAAAACATTTGAAACTGGCAATGCAAACACTTAAAGAAAAACAACTCTGTGTGAAATTCAATGAGTGTATATTATAGTTAGATTAAGTGGTTTTTAGGACATATAATAACAAAAAGAAGGTGTAACAATAGATGCAAAAAAGAAATTAAAAAAAAAATTGTGATGAAATAATGCAAAAAATCAATGATAATATAAAAATTATAAGGTAAATCTTATATTTAATACTTCAATTTTGTTGACTTTTGTAATTAATTACATGAAATTTAAAAGTATCAATTTATTACCAACAATTTCTTTAAGATAAATTCCATTGCTTGGATTAGGTAGTTAATTGTGAAATTGGATGAAATTCAGGCAGTTAAATTATAAAAATGAGCAAAGTTCAGATAGTTAATTATAGAAATAGAAAAAGTTTAAGTACCAAATATGATACCCCTCAAATATAAATGATGAAGCTCTAATAAATGCGCTTTTGGTATAATGACTAAGAATTTGTCGCAACTCCAAAGTTAAGCATGCTCTGGCAGAGCAATCATAGGATGGGGTGACTTCTTGGGAAGTGATGGTACCAAAAGGATAAAATTGTGAGGCATGTAGCCAAAGCGGATAATACCTCGATGGGCAGAATTCCATGGCGTTATAGGTAATATTAGACCAGCCAAAAGTCGAGAAGTATCCTCCTTACCTGGTGTGGTTCTGGATTTGTGTAACGAAACTTATGAGGACATCAGTTCTATAAGTGGAAGAATATATGATACCCCTCAAATATAGATGGTGAAAATCTAATTACAGAGATGCCTTTTGGTATAATGACGTGGATTTCGTTGGAACTCTAAAGTTCAGCATGCTCTGAATAGAGTAATCCTAGGATGAGTGACATCTTGGGAAGCATTGGTACCAAAGGGACAAAATTATGCGTCATGTAGCCAAAGTAGATAACGCTTCAGTGGGAAAGGTTTGAGGGTGTTACACAAAATTGATATTTTTAAATTTTAACTAGTTAATTGTAGAAATGGATAAAGTTTAGGTTTTAGATGTGTTATTTGCCCAAAATTATAATCTTTTAGTTAGTAGGGTATTATAGGCAATTTTTAACTCACATTATACAAAACAGGGTAAAGTTCAATTCGATTAATCAATGTGAGCAATGTTTTTAAGAGCTTAAACAAAGGTTAGTGAGTGCCATCTTAGCATTGCCTAGTACTGGTGATGAGGTTCATGTAATGTTTTAATTAAAGGTCAAGGTTATGTTCTTATATATAATGAAAGAGTCATAGTCTATGCTTTGTGACAAGTTAGATTATAGAATGTGTGGGTGTGTGTATTATGACAATGAGATAGTAGGAATGGTCCTAACTTTAGATTAAAGAGCCATTACAAAATAGTGCAAAATTTACACCAAATAAGGTTTTGAGGAATATCTTTAACAAAAAAAAAAAAAGAACTAAATATGAGATATAGATGATAGCTATCATTGATTAAAGAGTGCGACTTAAAAATTTTGTACCACTATGTAAAACCAATATAGTAGAAGATGCTTTAAGTTGATAGAAATAAGGAAAGTACACCATAGCAAAGATGATAGGATTAAAGTTGGAGATTACAACGTAAGAATTTAGAACTAGACAAGTGAAGTTATGGATATAGCCTACATTTCTAAAACATATTAAAGTTTCCCAAATGATCTAAGATACTAGAAGATCAATAATTCGGTAGTATAGGTAAAGTGAAAAGATTTTATTGTAGATGCAAAGAGAATATTGAGATTTCTTAGCGTACTCTCCAATCTAGAAAATACAATCTAAGGAAAGAAATACTGATCATTCCAATTATTCAGTAGACTTTATTGGTTCCAAAATGTACAAATACCTTAAGATAAATTATTTAGGAATATCATCACAAGATAGATAGAAGATTATGTATCTAGGTGTCTTATGTGCCAACAAATAAGGATAGGCTTAATGTCACGAATTGTACCTAAACTTTGATAAAATATGTAAGGTGTCTAAACTTTGAAATTGATCAATTTAGTAACTAAAAGAACTTTTTGTGCATGCTAACAGTACCTCCGTAGATACTAAATCAATCAATTTTAAAGTTCAGATACTAAATTGATTAATTTCGAAATTCAGGCCTCTAATTGCATATTTTACTAAAGTTTATGTATCATTTGTGACATTATCCTGATAAGAACAAAGTACCAAAGACTTATTGATGAATATACCAAAATGGAAGTAAGAACACATTGTTGTGGACTTGATGACATTACTACATAAGACAATACCAAGTCATGAGTCTATTTGAATGATGGTTGATAAATTGTTAGGTCAACTCATTTTATTGCCTTAGAGACAAACCTTTCAAGAGAAGTTAATTTAACCATATATCAAAGAATTACACAAGTGCATGGAATTCTTGCTAACATTGTATTTAAACAAAGACTTGTAGTTTATGGGAAGATTAAAATTATCTACAACAAGCTTTTGGCATTAAGTTAAATTTTAGCACCATCTTTCACCTAGAAACAAGTAGGCAACAATCTATAACTATATAAAACTTAGAAGGCATTTTGTATGATTATGCCTTGAATTTCAAAGGAAATTAAGACAATCTTCTATCACGGTAGAGTTTCCTTAATATAACAACTATTAGGTGACTAAGTGGAAACTTATAAGGCATTCTATGAATGTAAGTAAGATGTGAAAAGAATTCGATAGAGTTTAGGCCCTATAATCACAAGACACGGTTAGTGGTGTACTTTATTGGGTGTGTGTGTGTGTGTATTGGGGGGGGGAGGTACGTAAGGGGGGTGTGGGGTGGGGGTATGGTTGCCCAGTGCAGCCACAACCACTCTAATACTTAAGTTAATTTATGGGTCATCTAAGGGTATATAGAAAGCAATTGACCAAATAAGAGTAGCTTGCCCATACCTGAAGGAAGGAAGGCTATTTATATTTGTGATCATACCAGAATGGGGCTCATTGAATTTTTTTTTTTTTGTTACGATGGACCTTGAGCTAGCAGCTGACTTAGCATTGAGGCAGAGATTTATTTAGGATATGAGTAAAGGAGATTTGAGGGCATATAGAGCATGGTTGAACTGGAGGTGCTCCCCTAATCTCATGTTCGAGACAGGGCTGGTTAGGGAATCAAGAGAATAATGGGTTTGGAGAGCCCATAGCATGCCCTTGGGTGAGAGCAGGTCGAGGTTTGGTCATTGAGTAACTAAACTCCTCAGGCTGTCAAGAGCAGAGCTCCCTTATGGGGCGGACTCTTTGTGAGCTGGTCCAAATTATGGCCTTCAAAGCCCCTACTATAGGGCCCTGAACCAAATGAGGGTTGTTGTAGGCCTTAGTCTATTATTTACTATCAACACACCTAATAATAATTTTCTTATTGCCATTCATAGATTTGTTGCTTATGATTATGTTTCTATAGTAATCATGTGTTGAATTTCACATCTCAACTATTTGGGGTTATAATGTTTCAAGTGCTAATGGATATTTTTTTATTAAATACTTATTGTAAAGACTCTATAAAATACTACTATTATGACTGATAAAAATTTTATTTTGTAAAGATTATTTATTTATCGATAAATGAATATATAAATATACAAAGATTTTTTTTTTATAGTTTTTACACTTTTTTTCCAAATTTTATATATAACTTATCAATGAAAATTAAAAATAATTATGGAAAAAATACATATATATATATATAATTTCAAAAGTCATAATGCATATATAAAAGAAAATAATAAATTTTATAATACAAAAAACTATAAAGTTATTGTAAGTCTTGGAAATTAGAATAGATAGGTACATAGAAAAAAAAAAAGAATTTTTTTAAAGTTAATGCTTTAGAAGATAAATGATTACAAAATATTTTAAATAAATGGAATTCAAATTTAATTTAAATTTTATATGTATATTTTAGCAAAAAGTAAAATTTTAAAAGACTAGAAGTACTTTGAAAAAACTCTACTATGAGGTTTCTATGAAATTTTTTAATGTATTTGATGAATTATTAATTTATATTTTTGTTGGGCCTTAAGGATTTTTTGATAAATTATTATCTTCTGCATTTAGTGAAATTATTAATTTAGCACATTAACTCAAGTGGTGACCGAAAGAAATTAATATTTGATCAAGATTACTAATTTATTGAATATTCATTTATTGAGGTTTAACTGTATGATGAATTAGGTTACTACCTACTTTTTGGGGGTGGAATTGATTGTGGTTATGATTACAATTTTAATGACTAGATAATTAGATACATTAAGATATTCTTTTTGGGTTAATATCACGAATGATACTTGAACTTTGATAAAATATGTAATCAGATACATGAACTTTGAAATTAATCAATTTAGTACCTAAAAAACCTTTTCGTGCACGCAAATGGTACCCCCATGATATCGGTCACCATACACAAGAAGTAATTTTAGGTATTAAATTGATCAATTTCAAAGTTCAGTTGCATAATTACATATTTTACCAAAGTTCAAGAATTATTTGTGATATTTACCCTTCTTCTTCTTTTTTTTCCAATGTTTTCCTTATTTGAGATTTATCGGTTGTTAACAAAGACTTTAAGACATCTACATTTTCACTTTCCTAATAACAATAATGATGAAAATTCATGAGATTCGTTTGGAAACTTTCTTTATATTGATGGATTTTAGTAAAATATCCAAATATGTGGTAGAGTAGATAACCCTTATTTTTTGGTACATGATTGATGTAATGATGAGAATTTATTGTAGCGCTACAACTAACAAACATATACATAACACAATCTATAAATCAAAGTAGGGGTGAAAGCAATGTGGTTTGCTTCGGTTTGTCCCTTAAACCAAACTAAACCACATAGTACGTTTTTTTTTTAATTCGAACATAAACATACAGTTTGATTCATAATTTTTTCAAACCAAAAGAACATAGTTTGGTATAGTTTGGATTGCGATTAAAATAAATTTTTATTTTTAAAAATAAAAATACTTTTTGTTGAAAATTTTCAATCATATATTTTTTATGACTAATGTAAATATAAACAACAATATTTGAAATTAATTTTTATCTAAATAAATATGTAAAACTTATACCAAGAGAAGATTTTATCCATCATAAAATTATATCCATACTAAACTATAATGATATACTGCACTCAATAAAATAAGACTATATTATACCAATATGAGACACAAAATTTTTAATATGTTGTATACTTCTATTTAACATATGATCACTTATATAAACTAAAAAGTAATTAAATAATAAAAGTGGATTAATTAGTTGGACAAATGGGAAAAAGAGAGAATATTCAAATCAAAACATTAGAGACTAAAATCTAAAAATTATCTTATTTATAGATACACCACAACGATTTAAATATAATATGACTAGTCTAATTTCATTCTTATGAATGATACATATCTAAATAGAGTAATTAAGAATCATTAGATTTTTTTAATAAAACAATTAAATAAAAAATAATATATTTAATATTTTTTAAATATGTATGATTGTTAAGTTCAGTTTGAACCAGTGTCAAATCGAGTCATAAATTGTTTATTCTTCACTAATTCGAACCATTTCGAAAAAAAAATTCAATATGATTCGGTTCAATTTACGTTGCAGTCAATTTTTTTCACAAACCCTAAATCAAAGGAATCAAACACTTACCATTTCTCCGCATCAATGCTAACGGAATATTGGATCGTGGCAAAGCAATAAGCGGATGATGCGGGTGAAGGCTATGTCTTTATTAGGAAAAGGATTAAAGTTATATGTATGCTATATGCACATATATATATATATATTTATATATCAAAAAACAAATTATAGTTTGTACACATCAAAGATTCTAATGCTTTGGGATAATGTGTCTAATATGTGCAGCTGTTTTCTCTTTATTCCTTTTAGATGGTGACACTTTCTCACGCCATGAGAGAAAATTCATTCAGTATCACATAAGATATACATGTACAACCATCAGTAGTGGTTAAATGCCAATTTTTGTTTTAATGTTATTAAGATCAAACAAATCACAAATGAGCTTAAAAAAAACCTTTCTCGAGTTCATTTTTTTGTGTGCATAATAAAAATAAGACAGAGAAAAATTGTTTATATTGAGTTTACTAAGTCAGATTTTCTTTAGACATTCCTAAAGTTGGGCTTCATTCTTTAGGTCATATTACTAGCAGGAGACCAAAAATGAGAAAAGCCTTTAATGATATTAATATGCTACGTGGATTAGTTAATGACATATAAGAACAAGTTAAATTTTGATATGTAAAAAATTTTATAAAAATATGCATTATTGTGATCACTTGTTTAAAAAATATTAATATTTGCTCACCCCAAGGTGTATTAGTACTAATATCTAATATCTAGGTCGTGGTTATGGAATGGGTTATTACAAAAGTAACCATCTATGATATCAAACTAAAATTTACTTGCAAATTGGTGGAACAAATATTTCATTTAAAAAAAAAAAGCTTCATAAAACACAACAATAAATGAATAATTTTTTTTTATGTCGAATGTAATTTTATGAAATATGTAAACTTTAAGGGATAATCCCAATTCTTTGAATCCCATCCATTTGGTTGATGCACAAGAGTGAATTGAATATTATATATATATGTATATATATATATATTATATGCCAGTATGATATGCTATTTGTGCTAATTAGTGATGGATATGAATAAATAAATTTTAACGCACATAATAATTTTGTTAAGAGCAACTTCATTTGAGTCCTTGAAACAAGGACAAGAAAAGTATATCCACGTAGAGCTTCTTAGGGATAAATGGAGGTTTTTGCAA